>JANIHZ010000209.1:54651108-54666549 GCA_027478365.1 Erythroxylum rufum | reverse complement strand
TGCTGGCGGTAGAGGCCGGGCTCTACACTGTAGCATCGCGGGCCTCTTGAGGGGAAGGAGCTGAGGCCCTCCCGCAAAGTTCGGATGCTACATAGGACATGTTTTGCACATCATTAAATGTAAAATGATCTATATAAAGATAATTAAATGATTTATATGAAATTTATCACCCTATATTAGTTAGGAATATTAATTATTTTATGTTAGTATTAATGTGAGAAATCTTTTTCCAAAGTAGAAGCAACACATTGAGAATAATTTTCGTATGTCATTAGAAACATTTTGTGAAGAAAAGTGAATGCATTAATCAGAAAATTGCCCATTTAGGAAAAACTAGAGAGAAACAATATGATAGAAAAAACTAAGATAAGGAGGCCAAAAAAAGAAAAAAGTTAAGCCTCCCTTAAGATGTTTAACCTATAATTAACTTGCTTCAACTTAAGACCCTTAACTATTAACAACACCAAGGGTATCATATCTCATTAACATTCTAATTGTGAGAAAGTGTAGCACCCATATTATATTGAATGTTTTGAGTTAGGATCAGTTGCCTATCTAATGCAAAGTGTTTTGAATAAAAGCTTGGAGTTTTTGTTTAACATTTTGAAAAAATCTCATGTTCCTTTCCTTCTAAAGTGCATAAACACCACAACTGGTTACTAATTTAAAAATAATTTTTATCTTTGATGAGTAAATCTAACTTTCTCAACCTAACCTATTAATTAGAGCCAATTGTTTCCTATAAAGTTTAATAAACATAAATGTGGAGCCTAGTTCAAAAAAGTAGTAGAAAAACTACATGTAGATATCATATGATATGATGTTTCTTTAGCTAATTTGAATAGTTTTCCCAGGCTATTAGTGAGAGAGATTCTCTCAATATATCCATATTTCTCAAACCTTGCTTGATTGTTTGCCACAAAAGGAAGGAAGCATTATGAAATATGTTAGTAAACCATACTAATCTTTATTAAGAGAATTTTTTATCCTAGAGCTCTAAATATGTTTAAGTCTCATCTATTGGAGAACTTACCAGAGACATAAGCTCCCGAGATGAAATCATCCTTTGTCACCATATTAGGACCATAACTAAGTATATGCTCATTAATCAAAGGGAATCCCTTGAATCAGTAATGCCAAATGCCATTAGTGGTGAGTGAGCTAACTTTATCATTCACAAGGACTTAAAGTTTTAGGTTCTTTAGCTTTAGAATGGTGTGTAAGGGTCCTAAAATATTCCACTTATTATATTATAACTAAGTTTTTTTCACCATTTCCTTTAATGCTCTTAATTTTTTAATACATTTGGATCCCTAATTTTAAAATTTTGTTAAGAGTTCAAGAATAAGTTTGTTTGCATTTTATATTCGAAAAGTTTTGATCCTTTAATATATACATATATATCTATATAACACAAATTGATTTTGAGTCTATAAAGAGTTTCCAAATCAACTTTGCTAAAATCTTCTTGTTTGTACTTTTTATAGACTTAATATCTAGACCACCTTCAACCTTTGGGATGCAAATGTTTGACCACCTAACTTTAGCCCTAAGATGATTAAAAAAATAACCATAGAAAGTTAAATAAAAGAACTTGGTTAGAAACCAAATGAATTTAGTGAATCTGAAATAAATCTCTAATTAAGTAAATTAAATTTCTTATGAATGTCAATCTTTAAAGAGTAACTCTTTGTTGGTCTTTTGTTCTTATATCCCTTGAATAATTCTTGAGCTAGTAGAAGATTATCCCCAATACTTCTCCCTTTCATGTGAGCACCTGGACTTGCATTAATAAAGCTCTTCAACACCACTTTTAATCTCAAGGCAGGTAAATGAAATGATATTATAAATCACATTAAAACAAGAGACTAACCTAAAATCATTAAGAGAACTTCGATTTGGAGTTTTAGGTATTAAGCAAATATGAGTATTATTCAACTCACTCAATAATCTTCCATATATAAAGAATTATATGATAGCTTTAGCCATAAAATCACCTGTTAGCATTTATAGTGAATATGTTTGATCTTTATAAAAAAGAATGGTCTGGTCATATCCTCTTTGAGTTATTGAGATAAAACTACTAGAATAAACTCCATTAATTCATGTAGATATGAGAGAGGGATTTTGAATGTGGCTAGGAGATGTCTGGAGTGATTATATGCTAATTCTTTAAGCTCAACTCATTTATAAAAAGTTTTTCCATTACCATTCATTAGAGAACATATCTTGTTTGATTCCCTCCTACTAATAAAGGCATTAAAGAAAAATCTAGTTCTGACTCCATCCTTTAACCAATTAATTTCAGTTCTTTGTCCCATCAAAGAAAAGCAGTTATCAATTGCTTGGATATAAGTTTCAAGGGCTATTCTCCCATTTTTGCCTCACTCTTACATCATTGTGCAAAAGGTCTATAGTCCACTAAATATTGCAAAGATCTTTTTTAGCATTAGTAATGGTTGAATTAGTGTTCTTAACTTCCATTGCATAATTTTTTCAATTCAAACTTCACTACCTTGAGTTTTCTCACAAACTAGGATTCAAATCCTTTTACATAGAAATTCAGACCTATCATTACTCCTTCCTTAAAACCTTCACATTTGCAAGAATATTATTAAATCTAAAAGGGTTATTGATTTTACTTAACTTCGTACTTAGCGTGAATTTAGTAGAAGAATGATTAGAGCATATTGAATTATAGGAATGTGCCATGATTTTGGTGAATTTGGAGGCTAATGGGCATTTCCCAGAACCCTATCAAGGTTCTTCCTAATAATCTAGCTTCTTACTTATTTATTATTCTAAGTAAATTCTATCATATTTTAAGTTTGTTAGCCCTATTGCATTTAGACAATCTTTAAAGCTTTCATTTTTATTTTTGTAATTATGTCACCCTCAACCTTTAAAGATCTTTAGTCAAATACCAACCAGGTGTAGTTCATAATATAGTAAATATTACACAATTTCCTCTGAACCAAGTTCCTTTGGAATTCATGATTCATAATATACACAAAGGTTACCCAAAAGATATTGGGATCCTAGTCCATAGTGATCAACATATGGATAAATTAATTAGATCTTGTAACATGATTAATGGTAACTCTATCAAGATTGTAAGCCATAATGATTTTCTCATTATGGTGTAATTGATGGTTAGAAAAGACACTACAAGTCTTACTAAACAACTATTTGCTAGATTGGAGTTTTTTTTCTCCTTTATTATATTTAGTCTTCAAAATTCCTATTAAACCAAACTTTTTAGACAATAGATAGTCAGGTATCATCATCTTTTTTTTTTTTGGAGATATTCAAGCCACTAACTCTTTAAGCTAGGATTATGAGGTTTAAGTAGGGTTTTGGGGTTCCCTTTTCTTAGATTTCCTATCAGGCTTCCTTTTGGTTTGAGTTAGATTCGAGTTACCAATAATAGATTGCTTGAGCTCATTATCCTTTGTTTAAATATCCTCATCAACTAGAATATGGATGTGCTCCAAAGATTCCATATTAGCCAATATTTTCTCGGGAGAGTTTTAAATATCAACTGTGTAATTCTCAAGGCTAGGATATATAATTAAGTTCATTACAATTTCTAGGATCTATCAGTATAATTTATATTTTTTTCTCCATAAATTTAGTCTAATCTCTAGTTGAGGAGGTAAATAGATTATCTAGGTTATTCCTAGTAGTGCATTTAGTTATATCTTGCTTAGGAGGAGCTCATTCCTGGTTTGGTACATTGTGGACTTACTTGATTTTGAATTTTATCTTATAAACTTAGTTGCAAAATTTTTATAGTGACTTCACATTCATTACTTTCTTTCCATGATGAAAGTTGTCCTCGATAGATGAAACAATACTTATTCTTCTATAAGTTCTTCATTGTTACTGAAGATTATAATTCTAAAGGTCTTAAGGAGTTAGGATTTAATATCAACTTAAACTTAGATCTTGGCAAAACTAGCCTTTTTCAATTTAGTAGTATTCTCATCTAGATAAAAGGGTTTTCCAATGAAGCTTGCAAGATGACTTAAGTATTCTAATGGGGGATTATGTAACTTCTCCCGAATTGGCACATGCTTCATCTTCATCCTCTTAAATCTAAACTAACTCTCCATTTTACTAAAAATAGTGGTTTATCTTGAATATCTTGTGGTCCTTCTTTAATGATCTTTTGTACATTTTACTCCCTTTTTTCTTCTAAAAAGGAATACATCATCCTCATTAATAAGAACATCTTTAAGACCTAGTTTCTTGAGTTATTAAATGCACTCCCCTGAACTCTAGGGAAAGCAAACTCTTTATTAGCAAAAAAACCTATCAAGGTATTAGACCTCTTCTTAAATCCTATTTTTAAAACATCAATAAGCGGGGAGAGGGTAGGGGCATCCTATAGTTTTCATTCATGAAACAGGTGGAAGAAATATTTGATTTTATCATTATTCAAGGAATCTCCTACCACTTGGCTCTAGCAAGGCAGGGCTTAGGAGTTGATGATGTTGTGGCATCTCTTAAAGGAAGTGAGACAAGGGCTTGAATAAAGGAAGAAAGGAGGAAGGTTGGAAGAGTAAGAAATTGAGAAAAGGTTTGTATGTCAGGGGTAATAATAATAGAGTTTTAAGGTGGAGAATAGGTTAAATTGATAGTGATCAGTTGATGAAAGAGTATAGTTGAGTGTTTAGTTCCTTTCCTGAGTAGAAGGGGGTTAATGATCAACAAAATGAAATCATTTGGGTTTGGATTTGTGAGGATAGGTGGAAAAGACAAGAAAACGAGAGAGAGATGTGGTCATTCCTCTAGATTAAACGATTAATAGGCCTTTTGACGTGAAACAAAAACAATTCGTTAAAAAATCTTTATTAATGATAGATAAATAATATAATTAAAATTAAAATATATAGTAAATCTATAAATTTTATATCTAACTAAAATAGTATAATGAAACAATTGAATAATATAAAAAAATATCATGCACGAAATTAGTCTAAATTACTTTGACATTCCTATTATTTAGATGATTACGGTGTATTACTAAAATTCAACTTGACTTGTGGATGTAAATTATTTAATTTGAAAATTAATGATAAATATAATATTTTAATTTATCTAATATTAAATATAATTTAGAATTATAATTTTTATTCAATGCCAACATGTTTAAAAATGTAATGAGTTAAATATAATTAACGTTTGAAAAGAGGAAAACTAAATTTAATTAGTTTTGATACTAATTTTGACCTATTCTAGTCAAAATTAGTTTAATTGGTAGTCATCAAATATAGCATTAGCTATATAGAGCTAATGGATTAATCAATACATGATTTATCACTCTAAAGTCATTAGAAAGAATATTTTCTTGTTATCGATTAGTATTGATTTGAAACAGTCTCTCTACTATGTAGGAGTAATGCTGCGTACTATCGGACCTCCCCAGACCCTGCTTCATTTCGGGATTTCAGACTGAGTGATGATGATGATGATGATGATGATGATTGATTTGAAAAATCTTTAGTCAAGGTGGAATGACAATTTGAGAATAGTTTTTAAATGTTATTAATAAAATTAATTATTAATAGTGAAAAACTAATATGATTAAACTAAAATAAAGTAGACATTGTTTCTTGCTTTATGTCTAATCGAAATATTGTATGATAAAATAATTTAATTTATATGAAAAAATCATGCATACGAAAGTTAGTCAAAATCATTTTGATATTCATAAATATTTGGGTAGTCATGATGTATTATTAAATGTTAATCTTAATCTATGTAATTATTTAATTAGAGAATTAAAGATGAATTGAAAGAATTTAATTTATCAAATCCTAACATGATTTAGGATTATAATTTGTATCCATTGCACATGAGATCGAACCCGCTTCAATTTCTTAACATTCATATGTCCAACTTTACTAGTTCTATATAAAATTTGTTAATTTTCTTTGCACCAACCCTTCTATTTTCCAGCTAGAGCTCACACGAAATCTCGAACCCTTAATTCTAATGCATGTGAGGAAGATGCCTACCATTACACCTACAAAAATTTCAAGAATACTGTTTATTTTAATTCTTTACTTATATTTTGATTAAGCCCCATAGTTATTTCCTTCATGATATTCTTAGCAAAGAATCAATGCTGCTATTTTCATAATGAAGTTTATGTGAGCATTTTGTTGCTTTAAGGTATCTCCATAATCAAAACAACTTTTAAGAAATATTGAACTCCATTTCTTATGTTTTCCTCTTTCGATCTTTTTAATAGTAAAATTCGGCTTTAGAATTATGGACTCCAAAGAGCTACGGATCGAGTCACGAACCACTTGACTGATTTCGAAAGTTTAAAATGCAGCTTACCATCTAACACAAGTTTCAATAAAATCTTGTACAACTACAGAATCAAGATTCGAAGCAGAACATTTGGCCTTCTATGAGAATTTTATGCAGTCAACAGCAACTACATGAGAGTTGGAATGGCCAAGTTGTAACAGCTACCAACTGTATGGAAAGGGTATAATATCATACACAAGTATTATCTATCGTATTTGTCCTCTTCATATTACTTTCCTTTCTTTATCTCTTCTTTATCTCCCCTCTGAGGGAAAAATATACGCAGCGCTTCCAAGTTCTAATTATCTGCATTAGGTAAAAGCAGCCCGGCATTGAACTATCAACCTTTTAGATGGTGTAGTCAAATAAGGTGTAAGATAATTAGCAAAGATGTCTATCATATATGCATGTTAATGGAATAGTTAAAGCAGCATGATATGGCCCTAACATAAAATTAATTAATTTAAACATTGATCCACAGTTAAATCAATTTACAAAACATCTATGGAAAACAAGGACAGAAACACGAGGGCAGAAATTTTCCATAAAACTTCAGTCTTATTTCGTGTATCATGTTGCAACTGCCATATATCATGTACAGATGCAGAAAGTGAAAAGGCCAAGCATACATGTGATTAAAGATCAGCTTTGCCAGCAAATTGCTCATCCTCAGAGGCATAATCATCTTCACTCAGCTCATCATCACTGGATATTTCTTCAGGCTTGGATCCTGTGTCCTCTTGCTTTGCATATTTTTCACAGTATTCTGGAATCCAAAGATTTTTAATCAATATTAACCATGAATAAGTTCAAAAAAGGACAAAGAAAGTTAACAAACATAAGTATAAACTTCAAAAGTAAGGATTTTTTTCATTGAAATTAAAAGGCAGAGTCAATTTGGATTTTACAAGTGCCAAATAAATAATAAACTAACTAATCTTTTGCGAGGTGTATGCACTGACGACATAACTGGCAGTTCTAAAACAAGGTGGAGGTATCTCTTAAAGCAAGATATCTTGCTGTTGAAGTTTCCATTCAGCTCTTAATTACACTAATCTTAATAACAATGCTTCAATTTCTTCTTCTGTCTAACAGATAAGATGCTTCAGAATTTACATTCTTTTAAGCAATAGGGGATTTCAAATCGCTGGAATCAATTATTATGAAATGACATGAGATGACAAGTAAGTCTAAATTTTATACCAATAAGAATAAAGGATGGCACGTAATGAAATATAAACCTAAATTTAATTGCACTTAGAAGTACTATCAAATGTCATTTTGATCATATCTGTTACAGATGAAGGAAATAGGAAAAGATTAACAGGCTTGAAATAGAAAGAATTGTAATACTAGTAAAACAGCAACTAGGAATCATAATTTTTTATGACCAGCCAAAACAGAAGCAACGTATTTAAATTACCACCTGCTTCAGTCAATACCTTTTATTCTCTGTTCATAAGCTATGCGATCACGCATCATTAGTGCAGCAGCTTCTCCGTTCAATGGATCTGATGGGTTGGGATACAAAAGAAGCTGAGGTAGAAAGACTTCAAATACATTAACTAGATCTGCAAACCATTTATTGGAATGGAATAATGAGATTTAATTCTCTGTTCCTCCTCATAGCAGCACTTGTCAAGACTGAATAAACAAACTTAGAGGCTCCTTGCATAAAATACAAATCTAATACAGAAATAGGCAATTAGGAAATTCTACCAAACATAGGGCTCCAAGTTTGATTGATGACATCTAAACAAACTGAACCGGACCTGAAACAAATGATACTATTTTTGTTAGAAGCTTAGAGCTCTAAGCCACACCAAACAAAACTAGAAGCACACGTAAGGATGAACAAGCTAGCAAGCAACGCCGAATGCTTACATTTCATCAACGTTTGGATGGTATATCTTGTTCACAAAGCCAATGGATGGGGATTTATAAGGATATGCATCGGGAAGTTCCACTCTTATCCTCCACAGTCCTCCTTCATAAGGACCTGACATATTCCAAAAACATAATACCGCAAGGAATACGAGACCGTGTATCCATTATAAACCTTACCAAAAGGAATCTTCCCACACACTCCATCCTCAGAGAGGAAATCAGTGAACAACAGAGTTGCAGCCCATACCAACAATTAAGACAGAGAGAATGAGAATAGAAGTGACTGAAATCTAAGTTAATTGACATCTTTGTACACACATCGAATCTTGAATCATAATATAGAACCTATTAAACTTTCCCAGAAAAAGGAATCAGTTCACGTGTGTGCTAATTACTCCCACTTTCAAGTACTGATATAGAATGCACAGTCCATAAAAAATTCAACAAGTTTCCTTATTCAAAAAACTGGGAAGAAACCAACAAAAGAAAAATCCAGAAAGGAATGATCAATGAAAATTCAGTTAAACAGTTAACCACAAAACAAACAGATCAATTGTAAATGGGTAAAGAAAAGAAAAACCAGACATAGGTGTTGAAGATTTTACTCTCTTTAGGTCCACTGAATTCCACAAAGAACTCTTGCATGTTATCATTCACAATCTCCACCTTGTAATCACTCATCAGCCTACACAGTTCACATAAATCAAAACCGCGAGACGATGAAAAGAAAAATGAAGAACAGTCCCATTAATCCAAAAATAGCAAAAGAATCCCATGAGCAAAATTACAGTTTCATTAAATCCATCTCTCGGCGCTTGCTTGGAGAAGACATTTTTTTCGTTAATTTTCTCTTCTACGTTTAAAGAGAAGACAGCAAGATTGAAAACAGTAAGAGGCGAGGCGAGGCGAGGCGAGACTCGAGAGACAGAAAGAATCGTTCGGACAATTGTGAGTAAAACGAGGAGTTGTTATTTGTATGATAAACTGTAATAAAAGTAAAAGGCCCATATCCAAGAGGAGGTCACAGTAACTCCTGTTTTACCAAATTGTTACATTTAATCAAGTCACTTGCATATTTAACAATTTCTCTCTTCTAGTGGTTTATTTATTTATCTTAAAAGTGACAGTTAAAAGAGAATAGTGGTGTAGCCAAAACTAATTTGCACTTCTTCTTCTTCTTCTTTTTTTTTTCCCTAACATTGGCAATTTGCACATTACTGAAGTAGAGTTAATATAAATTAGTAGATTGAACAAGCATTTGAAACCGTGAAGGGAACTCACGGATCCAAGAAATCGGCGTGGTTATATTTTTGTCAAAGGATGTCACAGCATCTGCTTAGATCAGTTCCTGCTCTACGGATGTAAGAAATTAACACAAAGGGAATACGTAATTTTCATTCGTTACGGACAACAAATCCCTAATTTCTTGGATTGTCGATGAAATGATCGTTACGTCGCTGTCTAGAATTACACTACAGATTAACTGCATACCCAAGTCCCGGACATCTTTCGCAATTACAGGATTAATCATCAGTGTTGAACCCAAACGTCCAAAGGATGGGTCAGTAAATAAAAGGTAAACTTGTCCCTAACTATCATGCCATATCCAGCTCTCTTATTTCTTGTATCCCATGCACCATCCACGTTAATCTTTTAGTATAGTTCTCATTTCCTGATCAAATTAAATGACTCACAAAGAAAGAGGACCCTTTGAGCATCTAGGTGTAAGATCCAGTCTCCATTCTTATAAAACCAAATAAACCACAAGATCGCACAAAAATATCTAAAAGAATCCAAAATCCAAAAAATGAAACATAAAGTAAGCGAAATCCCCCAGACTCTCCTATCACTTGTCACTACGGGAACCAAACCAAATAGTTTTCTCAAAGGAAATAGTGATGTTTCAGCATTAGCACTTTAAAATTTTTAATTGACCGTCCAAAGTTTTAAAGAATTGCTCAACTTAGATTAAAAAGTTATTTCCTCTAACATTATTTAATGTGACTGACGGAGACTAATATTTCAAGGGGTTATGTGGTTTTTTTTTTTAATCCATATGACTTTTAGTATCAAATAAATGACCACATTTGGTTCACTTATTTTTGAATACATAATTACAACATGTTTGTCACGAGAGGCTAAAAAATTATGATGACAAATACGAAGAGTGTAGTCTTTTTAAAACTCAATCTAGATACTGTCCTGTTAGCCAGATTAGTAGAATACTAACAAAAACAACATTTTGAATTAAGTTGTCTAATTTTTAAAAGTTTATTTACTTAATTAAAATTTTAAGGCTGAATATTGAAGTAAAACAATTCAAAAAGTTTTGACACTTTTTAATTCATTATCCCAAAGAAGATAAGCATATCTGTCTCAAGTTCCTCATTATAAAGAAAAAATGAAATGAAAACACTAGGTATTTTTAAAAAGATGTGAACAGCCTCTATGAAAACACCTAGGTATTTACAAAAAAAATGTGAATAGTCTCCATGAAAACACCTAGATCTTCTCAAGCAAATTGACATTTAACATGTTTTTCCAAAATAATCTTTCCAATCCATATGATTTTTTAAGTAAGAATTTTATATAATTTAGGGAAAAATATCCTTTATATCGAGTTACATCTTGCTTGAAACATATGTAAAATGTTACACTAAATTTAAAAAAAAAAGGGTTACTTAAATATAATAGCTAACCCTCAACATAGAAATTGTACCAAACTTGCTACAACTCACATAGATACAACACAATACAGGAAAAGCAAGATGATTGTTTATCCCCCTATAGTGTTCTCTTGGTGCTACTGACTAGGTTGACTTTGGTCGTTTTATGCAAGCCCCTTACATATATCGGTTTCCTCATCCATTGAAGTGACCAATTGAGCCATTCTTCATTGTTCCTGCTTTCGTCACATAACCTTTTTTGGTTTTTATAAGTCTAGATGGTGTAAATAGTGCAGCGGAAAAAAAAACTTGACATGCCTTGTCTTCCTCTTGATTAGTTAGGAGTACTATAGCATAATACATTTCCACTTAACTTGAAGACATGAAATGTTACATAGATTGTAAAAAGCCATCTATAACCTACTTGATGTTCTGCAGTTAAAGAATGGATGGTCCAAGTCCTCCTTATGCAAGTTATAAAGGGTGCATTTGGTATCCAAACTGCTCAATAATCTAGTTATCTTATCGTTGGTCCAAAATCCATTTTTAATGGCCAACCATAATGTAAATGATGCTTTGGGTACTTTAGCTGCCCTAAACCAATTTATGCCAAAGAACCCTAAGGGATGTTCTAAAGTTAAGAAAATAGGATTTATCGGTAAACCCTTTGATTAGGCCTAGAATCCATATTACTTTATCCTCTGATCGTGGTGTAGCCTATCTACTGGTCAATTATCTCTGATTCTTAATAGTCTCTTGTGTCTTCTTATCCACTCTTTGATCTCCATGAACTCCCTGACCTATGTTTCTTTATGGATTGTGCGATTGAACTACATATAGCTTAGAAGGCTTAGATTATTCTAGTCATCATCCTAAAAAGATGTAGATTCCCTATTCCCTATTCCTTATCCTTTGTCTCATTAAACTCCTCATACTGTCTTTTAATTTTAGCAGTTATGCCATTGTCCAAAAGGTATTGGGGTTGCAACTTTATTCCAAAAGGTTTTCCATTTGAAAAAGTAAAAATGAACCTATATAAATATTCTCCAGATTGTCTTTGCCAATAAGACCTTGTTGATGATCTTAAAGGATCTTATCCCAAGGTCTCCTTCTTCCTTGGGCTTACACACCACTGACCATTTAATCTTAAACTTATAATAGTTTTCAACACCACTAGCCTATGAGAAATTATTGAGAATCCTCTGTATCTCTTTTGAGAAGTTGCTAGGTAGTAAGAATTGAGACATCCAGTAGACTTGGTAGTAGTTGAGAACAGAAGAGATTAATTATAACCTTCCTGCGAAGGAAAGGCATTTATTTTTCTAGTTATTGATCCTTCTATATATAGCTTCCAATAGGGGTTTACAATCTCCATATCTTAGCCTCTTAGTAGTGACGAGGATCCCAAGTACAAGGTGGGTCCCTCATAAAGAAGATAGTTAGGTTATTAAAATTGGCCTTAAGGTGCTTAGCTCTTGTCAAGATAACTAACTTACTCTTCTCAAAATTGACACCTAACTTAGATAGCCTAGAGAAGCTCAAAGACTCCAGTAACAAATTTAAAGATGAAGTCTTAGTGCAACACAACAACAGTAAGTCATCTACTAAAGCTAGGCTTACTAACTTCAACTCCTTACAATTATAATGATAATTAAAGTTTAGGTGTCTTTGTATATTATGATTAATGATTCCATTGAGGACTTCAAGGCATAAGAAGAAGATGTAAAGGGACAAAGGATTGCCTTATCTAGTGCCTTTAGCACCTTTTAAAATCTTTGTCAACTTCCCATTACAAAACACAACATAAGGGATAGTTTCCACGCATTAAGAAATCAATCTCCTAAATATAGGAGGGAAACCAAAACCCTCTAATGTATGTTATATAAACTACCCGTTTAGTGAATTGAAAGCTTTCTTAAAGTCTATCTTGAGAGAATAGTAGTTTGGTCCATTCTTAGTATGATAATTTCTGAAAAGCTCTTAAACTAATATGATATTGTCACCAGTATTGCAACCTTCCAAGAAGGCACCTTGACTGGGATTGATTAAGGGGCTTAAAATTGCTTTAAGCTTATTTACTAGAACTTTGGATATGACCTTTTAAATCAAATTGCAGCCAGAGATTGGCCTATAATCTATAATATACCTACGGTTCAATTTTGTAATAACTAAAATGATGTAGGTCGTGTTTACTTCCTTTAGCAGTAGCCCTTTTTCAAAGAATTCCAACATACATTTGACTACCATATCTTTCACCAAATTATATGTCTTTTGGTATAATGGTATATTAAATCCATCGAGCCCTGGGGCTTTATAAGGGTTCATTGTAAGGAACATCCTCTCAACTTTCTTATAAGAGAATAGTTTTGTAAGATCCTTGATTTACTTTGTAGTGAGGGTGTCATTCATATAGGATCCTAAGGTTTGAACAAAAGAAGTAGATCTAGAGCAAGTGCTTAAGGAGTTATGAAAGAATATAAAGGTATGTGTTTATAATATCCAGCTGTGATTTTAAAAGTTCACCATTTAGGCCTATAAGCAAGAATATTTTATTTGAGTTCGTTCTAGAGGGTATAGATTTATGGAATAATAAAGTATTCAAATCCCCCTCCTTCAATCATTGTACTCTTAATTTCTGTTTCATCAGGAAGTAATAGATTTTTAAAGATTGCAAGTAGGAATGAAATGTTACCTTTTCTTTCTTTTTGAATTACTTATCAAAGGGATTAGCATAAGTCTTAGACTATGCTTCCTCTAACCATTCCCTGGCTTTTTGAATAACCAAGCGATTAGAAGCTTTTACATCTAGGTTAGGTGTTTAAGTTCCCTCCTTACTACTTCCAAGTTCCTTATACATTTGAAACCAAAAGACCATCTTATCTGAATTCCTAATCCTCTACTGATTGCTTCCATATACCCCTTACTGTCGATTAGGTTGGCTTAAGAATCTTATAGAAATTCTCTTAAACTGTGTTGATCAAAGATTGGAAACCTCCGTAGGGCTATGATCAAAGCTTAAAATGTTAGAGAATGGGGCTTTGCTAAGGGGAAAAGTTGTTAGGTACTATGTATTGACAACTAATATGTTTAGTTTTTCCCAGATTAGCTATTCTTCATTTTGGTTATTTTACTAAGTGTAGAAGTTCCCATTAAATTTCAGGTCCTTTATCTATAAATTGGTCATACAGTTCCTCAACCCTTCACTCTCACATTTAGTGTTATGCCTACTCCCTTTTACTTTTGTAGGATAAATGGTGATGTAAAAATCTCCCAATAGTAATCAAGGATCTAATATATTCACGCCCTTATTGTTTAATGTAATCCAAACCTAAAATCTTATGAATTTTTTGTTCACACATACATAAAAGTGACCACCATTATCTTGAGGCTGGTTATAAAAGTAGCTCTAATTGATAAGTATATAGGGAGGAGGAGGGGGAGAGTAAGTATACTTTAGCTCTAGAGTTATCAAAAACAACTATTATATGCCCTTTATATTGGTGGTTATGGTTTATTATGATCTGATATTTTTTTCCTTAAGAACTAAAGCCATTTTTCTATATAATCATACTTGAGTTTGATCTCCAATAAACCTAAGATAGCGGGTCAAATCTAAACAAAATATCCTACACTACTTGCATTTTATTAGGATTATTGAGTCCCCTTGTATTATAAGCTACAACAGATATTAAGGGGGAAGGAGCTTTAGAGGGAGCTTTGGGATTTTTCCTCCTTAATCTCCTTTTAGTCATAGGTTTAAAGGTTCTATCTTTAAGAGGGACCATAGTATTGGAGACTGGATATATCTTAATAAACTTTTCATTATCCTTAATACTATTTATATCATCTAAATTGCCAAAAGTAGAGCTTCAACTATTAATAGCAATCTCTTTGAAGCTTTTATTTAACATGTCAAATATAGTGTGGCGTGACATCTACCCAAAACACACACTTAACAAACTCAATATCCCTGTCACCTCCGAGCTTATCTACTGCGTTCTTCGCACCTGCTTTCACGCCCTTTTATATTTGTTGATTTTGAGTTTGGGAACTGATATGTGTACTGATCTTTAGTGCTTGAAAGTATTTTTTCTAGTGGATCTAAGATCTTTATTGTTTTACCTTATTGCTAGGGTTAAAGTTTCAACTTTTATCTCTTTTTTTGGTTAGGATTTCTACTTACCTTGATTGGCTTCATTTCTTTGAAAGTTTGGGTCTTTCCTTTTAGACCACTTCTTATAAATGCTGACACTAAATATTTCTCTTCTATAGACACTTAAAGGAGTTTTTTTTATAAACTTTTCTTTTGAAATTTTGGGACTTTATATTTGTATAGAACGCTTAATTCTTTCTTGATTATGAGCTTTGAGAGAATTGCTCCATAAAGCATTATATAACCTAAGCTCTCTTAATTCTAGTTTTTTCCTTCTTCTCTTTTGATTGCTTGAGTTCGGTAGTTTTGGGTTAGGAATTTATCTATTATTTAAACCCAAGTTACTTACCTCAAATCTGAATCTATTTATTTAACAAACCTACATTGTCTTTTTCTAAATTGGTTACTTAT
>JANIHZ010000209.1:54633068-54643142 GCA_027478365.1 Erythroxylum rufum | reverse complement strand
AACTAAAATCCTCAAAATAATATAAACATGTCTCAAAATAATTTAAACATGCTTAAAAAGGCATCGGGGCCCAACATTTGTATTGTGAACAATGACATTGTTGCACATGAAAATATTGTACATGCATACATTGACATTCCCGGTTTATTTGGTTATAACTATAATTGGGTGAAAATTTCGAGAATTATGGGTTATTGATCTTGAAAAATTATTTGGAGAGTGTCAATAATGATTTTTCAATTTTGGAGAATTTTAGGAAATTTTCTGAAATTTTTCGAGGTAAAAACCCGGACTAGGAAAAATGTCAGGTGGCAGACCAATTGGTCAGTGGTAGTAGAATTGATTGCATATGGCATTGAATTTTGGACATATGGGTATATGAATTTTGGACAAGTGGTATTCATTGGAAATTGGGCTTGAAATTAAAGAATTAAGAAGGATTTATGTGAGTGTGCCAAGTGGCATCATTATGACCATGTAATTAAGTCCTTAACTCTTAAGTTACATGTAATTGAAGCCTCCTATTGTTCATTCACGACACCCTCCCTTTTAATGTGAATTGAAGCCTTGTTTGGTGAATTTTTCTCTTCTCTTCTTCGTGGATCACCCTCCTCCTTCATGTGTTGTGAGATTTTCCAACTACAAGTCTAACCATCATCTTCTTGCTTTCTTCTTCTTAGTCTCCACAAAAACCTCTCTTTACTCCTCTTGATTGATGATGATCGTTGGTGATGAGTGAATTTAGGTCTTGGAGAATTTGAAGATGTAGTGGCTTGATCAAGTAAGTTTCATGTTTCATGTTTTCTGCATAGTTATTGGAAACTCTCATGATGAAGATTTGATGATTTCATTAGGATTGTGAAAGATTTGTGTATGTGTCTTACTTGAGGTTAATAATTGTTCATGATGTGTTTTGAGTGAGTATATAGGGTTAAATTCATGGAATTGGATGTAGATAGTTAGAATTGTGAATGATGGAGTGAAAAAGTGATTGGATGAGTATACATATAGGTATACCCTATTTTTGATTGTGTTGTGTCTTTGATTGTGTTAAATGATGAATCATGACATGTATGTGATTGATAACTTGAATTGAATTGAGTATTGATTGATGAAAGAAGAAATGGAAGTGTTGACCCAAGTAAAAGATGGATTAAATGAGTTGAATGTTATGTTTGAGTATGCATGAAAATTTGGAAATATTGTCATAGCTTGATTATTGAGTGAGTTCCAATTGTATGGTTTTACTTGCTTGTGTGGTTGTCTAAACGAATTGAGGTTTGATGTCAATAAAACTAGAGGTAATGGACTACAATGCATAGTTATGAATTTGGTTTTGAAGGGGCCTAAATGTTAGTATGAAGGTAGGAAAAAGAAATATTGATATTGTATGGATATGAGTATGTTTCACTTGAAGTGTTTGTAAGTAAATAGGGGCTATGAATTTGGTATGGATGTTTGAGCTAAACTTGAGATGTTTACATGTATATTTCTTCATTTGGATGAATCATGGTTGAGCTTGAAGTGTTTAGAATGTAGAAGTAAGGTATGAAATGAAGAGAGAGTGGAAAATTGGCAAAGATAGATGATGTTGAGAATGATGAATGCAATGAGATTAGAATTGAGGATGTAATGAAATCTAATTGATGTTTGTGTTGTTATGAAGTAGATTTGTGATAGAAAAAAGTGAATTGGATAAGATTATGGGTTTATATGATGATAGGATGTGTGTTGGAAGCTTGGAGGAGGCTTTGGAGAGTGTGTAGGGGTTGCGTGTCCGTTAAACGAACATGGGAGTCCGTTTAACTGATCGTCTCGGCTGTAAAAACACCCTAAGGGCAGTGTGTGTCAGTTAAATGGACATGGGTGTCCGTTTAACGGACCTTCTCGGGTGAAATGGGGCTATTTTGTTGACCCATGTCCGTTAAACGGACATGCCTGTCCGTTAAACGGACAGTCTCGATTCAGTTACTGTGCATCGCGTGGTTCACGTTGAGGCCTCTACTACGAGTTGTAGATCTAGATGTCTTATTTAAAATGGAGCAATAACGAAAGGAATCTGAGTTGTGTAGAGAAGGGTATCGCATTCGCGCCAAACTAGGTTAAACTGGAAATCAATCATAAACTTGGTTGCTTATTTTGACCATAACTCTTTCTCTAGAACTCCAAATGACTTGATTCTTATGGAAATGGATTCCTAACACATTTTACTACATCTCCAAAAAAAATTGTAATAATTGGAGTTAAATTGAAAGAGATTGATCAAAGGAAAGTGTGAGAGTCTGTTAGAACCGTATCAATGGGAGTAGTTTTATTGAACATAGGTCAATGTTTTGATCATAATTGGACTTATAGGATTCCAATTGAGATGATTATTTCTTTGTAGTAAATTTAAGATATTGGGATACAAATGGTATGAAGAAGTTAAATTGTGATTCAATCCCTAAGATGATCACATTGTATATGGAATCTGGTTTAGTACTCTTTAAACCAATCATCACTTTTTGAGGTATATCTCCCAATCGACTAAGCCAACTTGCGTGATTCTTGTGCCAATGGAATAATAAGACATAGGGGAACATTTGTCTAAAAGAGAGTATGCCTTAATTTTTTCATCTTCACTCTCTATTTTAGTGTGATTTATGATAGATCCGAAAGTGTGATTTAACAAAAGATGAGTTTGTTTTGCAATGTAAATTGAGGGAATGTTACCCGGGATTGTCATGCATGTATTGTACATCTTTCATTTCATTCATGTGCATTGGTGAGCATCAATACTTTTGCAAATTGTGAATTATATCTGTTATTTGGTTATAGAGGAGCGACTGGAACGTCAACCCACAGACGTTGCCGGACCTTCCAGGCATTAGTTTTGGGAGCAGCGGTGAGTAACCTAGATAGGTTTCTCAATTATTATATGTCTATTGTGGCGAAGAATGGTGGGATTGTGACTATTTATGGATGTGGATTCCGGACAGAAGGTCCGAAGTAAATGGAGATATGACATAGAAGTGTTAATTGGTTGTGAATCTGTGCACTCTGTGAATTACTTGTTTCTAATATGACATGTTTACTGATTATGATACGTGTAATGTTTAATTGAGGACATATGCATGTCATACATGAATGCATGAATAGATAATGACAGTTGTGACCAGAGCAGTCATCGAGAGCTAAAAGCTCACCGTATTGGGCCTCGAGCCCACACTGATTTAGAGCCACAGGCTCACCGATTAATGTGCCCTGATAGGGACAGTTCAGGCGCTCGATCACAACACCGAAATAAAATGGGAACATGTCACATATGCACTGCATACAAAATTGATTGAATACTTTGAATGGGTGAAAGGCGAAAATGCCTTATACATTGTGA
Source organism: Erythroxylum rufum (assembly GCA_027478365.1). Taxonomy (NCBI): domain Eukaryota; kingdom Viridiplantae; phylum Streptophyta; class Magnoliopsida; order Malpighiales; family Erythroxylaceae; genus Erythroxylum; species Erythroxylum rufum. The sequence continues at coordinate 54,639,769 of JANIHZ010000209.1, read as the reverse complement.
TTTACTTGAATATCATCGTGTGTTATTGTAATATACTATGTAAGTTGTTTGAGTGCTGCATGAATTGGGTAAACCATCGATGATGGTTTCTCGCTGAGTTCGCAAAACTCATCAAAATTGCAATGTTGTTTTTCAGGGCCGATAGACGGCTATAGCAATTGAGTGGCTCTACCGTATAGAGTGTGATTAAAGTGAAGCTATGGCGCAAAGGTCGGTCAACTGGAATGTTTTTGGATGACATAGATAGATTGTACTTAGTTTCCTCAATTTTGTAATGCCTTTGTACTAGACTTTGTAGATGTACCGATAGTAAGGATTGAAAGTTACACTGTAAATTATGTATTTTGAGTAATGAAATGAGAAAACAGCTGGTTTCTAAATATCGAGGATTTTTCTAATGATGCCTGAACATAAATAATGATATGATGCCATGCGGAGTTAGGTTTACCCGTAGTGCACCTTTATCGTAGAATATGTGCCAGAATGACCTTCGGGCGTCCCGGTTCGTACTCTGCGGTAAGGGGGCACTACACTAAACATTGTTATAGGATTAAGAATATGAATTGTAAAAGGAATTACTTCCGTCCATATCGATTTTTTTTCAAACACAAAATAAAAAAAATGAAAAGATCACAAAATAACAGAAAAGAAATCACTTACGAACAAATATATACAAAACACCAATTAAATCACAAACAAAAACTAAATCACAACACTTCCCGGTAACGGCGCCAAAATTTGACCACGCATCATTACGCTAGTCAAAATAAAATAACTAGACTACTACTATAGCAGTGGTGAGTCTAGGTCGATCCCACATAGAGTGTGTGTGAAGTTTATGAAATGAAAATAACCAGTGTTTACACTTAACGGGGAAGGGGGGGGTTTGGATTTTTCAAAGAAGAAAATAAAATGAAACTAACTAATAAAAACAAATTAAAGAAAACATGCAAAAATGATAAATGTGGGGAATTCGGTAGGGACCAATTCTTTGGTTCAATCCTGGCCTACACCCTAATTAAGCATATTTCATTAATTTTTTATTCTTTAACCTCTCTTAGCAACTATTAATCATGGGTTAACAATTAACCTGAGTTTTCCTTTAGGTTTTTTTTAATCAAGATATGATCGTTAATTAAACCAAACCACCAAACAACCTAGGATACGATCTCTAGATTTAATTAGGCAGTAGCATTACGAATTTGAAAAACTGATTAATCAAGGAAACAATCACATACGATGTGTCATTTAACCTAGGTCATATTATCCCTAATGATTACAAATCATTAGTCGTTACACATAAATTTCAACAAAACAATTACAGATTATATCGAAATTCTAGCAATGGGTTTGTAATTAACGATTCAATGAACGCATTAAAATCACCAAATCACAATACCAAATAGGTTCATACATAAATAACCGAATAATAATAATAATCCGATTATCCATACACACAACCTAAATCAATTATCATCGGATAACACAATCAATTCCTAATGAGAGAAAGAAACAACAAAATAATAATAAAATTACTAAACCCGGGTCATCAGTGTCGATATCACCTCCAAATCGGCATCAGGATGTCTAGCCCTTCATGGGTTTTTCCAAGAAAAATTGCTTTAGCCCCCTTTTAATCCCTAGCCAAAAAAAACCCTTTGTTTTGCTTCACTGCCTTTTACTGTTTACTGTGGCAGCTCTCCTCTCCTCATCTGCCAGCTCACTCTCCTCGCAGACCCAATGCAGCGATTCCCTGCATTTCTCTGTTGCTTGTGTATTTGTTCCTGCAACGCTACTGTGCCTGTTGATGGGACAAATAAGGGTCACCATCACTTAAAACCTTGCTGACTACGCCTGCTTATGTGTCTCCTCCTTTTACTATACGTTTTGAATAAAACGCACAACATGCATTTTACGTAAAACGTTGTACTCATATCTGGCGTGAAACGCCTCCATTTCTGCATATAGCTGCTCCATCCTTGATTATGCGCTGCCGTTTCCTCTTTAGCGTCATAGTCTCTTGCATCATTTTAGGCTTATTCTTTGGTGTCGTTTAGCTCCTTTCTTGGCTGCTCATTTGCTTCACCATTGTGCTCCCAACATCTGGTTCTTTTCTTCATGTCTTCGTTTTTATTGTCTTTTAATTTTCTTTGTCTTGCTCCATGACAACAAGTAAAAATTGATCTTTGAAAAATGGCCTAAATGCAGTGCTTTCGACTCACTTTAATTTCTTTGCTTCCAAATTGTACCTAAAATCATATATGAATTAAAGTGAGTATTTTAAGCATTTTCGTATCATTAATAACTAAGTGTAAATGATTAAATATATCAACAATTAAACACATATCAATTTCCACTACACTTTAGATTTAACGGGGCGTTTATGAAATGAAATTAATTGGTGTTTAGATTTAAAAGGGGGTTTTGGATTTTTAAAAGAAGAAGACAAAATAAAACTAACTAATAAAAAAATTAAAGAAAACATGTGAAAAATGATTAAAGTGGGGAATTTAGTATGGACCCGGTTCTTTGGTTCAATCTCGGCCTACACCCTAATTAAGTATATTTCTTTGATTTGTTGTTCTTAAACCTCTCCTAGAAACTACTAATCGTGGGTTAATTATTAGCCTGAGTTTTCCCTTAGGTTTTGTTTAATCAAGATACGATCGTTAATCAAACCTAACCACGAACAACCTAGGATACGATGTCTAGTTTTAATTAGGCTGTAGCATTACGAACTAAGAAAACCGATTAATCAAGGCAACAACTATATACGATGCGTCATTTAACCTAGATCATGTTATCCCTAATGATTACGAATCATTAGTCGCTACACATGAAGTTCAACATAACAATTACGGATTACATTGAAATTCTAGCAATGGATTTGCAATTAAACGATTCAATAAACGCATTAAAATCATCTTTTCATAATACCCAATGGGTTCATACACAAATAACCGAACAATAATGAAAATCCGATTATCCATACACAATGCCCAAATCAATTAACATAGGATAACACAATCAATTTTTAATGAGAGAAAGAAACAAGAAAATAATAAAAAAAATAGTTAACCCGGGTTGTCAGCGCCGATGTTGGCTCCAATTCGGCGTCAAGACATCTAGCCCTTCATGGATCTTTTATGAAAAGATGCTTCAGTCACTATGTTGTAGCCCCACCGAAGACCCCTTCGTTTCTCCTTCACTGCCCTCTTACGCAGCCCTCTCTATCTTCATTATTCATCGATGGGACAATTAAGTTTTTGGGTCACCATTACTATTCATGCCTCCATCTTTTGTTTCTGCCTAACCTCAGCTACGTTTTCCTCTTGAAGCGCACTCCTCGTCTACGTTAAACGCGGACCTCTCACACAGCTTTCACTATTCTTCCCCTCTCACTGTTGCTTGACGTGATGAATTAACTTTTGGGTTTCTCATCCCTATAACTGTTCATGTTTTTCTTTCACCCAGGCATGAAATGCAGGCATATGTATGCATTGCGTTGAATGCATACGCTTGCAGTCAACGCAAAACGTAGACATATGCGTTGCGTTTAACGCATACGCTTTCCCAGTTATGACTGCACTGCATTTTGTTCATGTTTGTGTCATTTTGCATTTTCTGCTCCTTAGACATCGTCGTTTAGCTCCTTATTGTGCTATCGTTTCACTCCTTGCTTCCACCTTTTGTCATCCAGCCATCACTCCATTAAATTCACATTCAACCATGCAAAAACATGCTCCATGAGTGTTGATTTCTAGCCCTCTTCCATAGGTTTTATGCTTTATCCCATTCTTTTTTTTTTTATCTTGTCTTCTCTTGCTCCAATTTTCTTCTTCTTGCTCCATGAAAACAAGTGAAAATTAATCTTCGAAAAATGACCCATATGTCATGCTTTCGACTTGCTTTAATTTCTTTACTTCCAAATTGTACCTAAAATCATATATGAATTAAAAGGGAGTATCTTAATCATTTTCGTATAATTAATCGCTAAGTGTAAATGATTAAATATATCAACAATTAAACACATATCATAGCCTCAAAACATGAAAAGTACAAAAAACTCGCAAGTTGGAAACTACGTGTGCACGATTGGGCATTATGGATGCACAATCGTGCATCACCATTTAGACTCTCTAGCTAGATTGTGGATGGGGATGTATGATCGTGTCGGAGGTTTCATTGTATACAACTAACATGCATGATCATGCATTCTCTTATTCTTCAAGTCTTTCTTCATTATTTCTTCAATTTTTTCTACTTCCACTCACTTTCAAACACATCAAATAATCCTTGAAATAGAATATTATGATCAAATCCTTGCTTTAAAACAATCAAACAATTAAACACATAAAACACTAACGAGGCTATAATTATAAGTCATAAACATATGATTATCTTATAAGAAAACACATAAAAGCACACATAAAGCTCTAGAAAACATACTATAATATACAACTTTCAACATCCCCATACTTAAATCTTTACTTATCCCTAAGCAAAACTGAAACCACCAAACAAACAAAACACATAAACACACAATCATGTAATCATGCAATAATTGTAAAATGGCATCAAATCTCAAGGAATTGATTTAACCTCAAACATCAACCACTTAAAAAGTGCCAACACACTAACTTATTCCATTTATGTTTAAGTGCTTTGATTTGAATATACATATCAATCAAAATATTGACACCTTATTCATGCACCTATGACGCTCGTAAATATACACTTAATTTTATTTCAAGCACCATCTTTTTAGATTTTTTTAATGATCACCTAGTTTTTTAATGCAAAGGCAAACATCTTGTCATGAATGTCCCTTGGTATCTCAACTAGGTTATGTTTTTTATTAGCTTGGTTAGAGTGTAATTCTAACCTTTTGATGTGATGAGAAATATTTGTCATAAATGTCTTTGGTTACTCAACTATGTCATAACTCCCTATTGGCTATGAGCTTTATTATTAACCCAATTTTCTTGAAAAGGGCTAGCTGAATAATTTTTATTTAACATAATTTTCTTTTTTTTTAATTTCTTAACCTACCTGATTTCATCTTAGTCAATCACTCTCATGAAAGGTTAATAATGATGCCTACCAATTTAAATGAATGTAATTATAAATGTCTCCAAACAAATGATATAAAATAAAATAATATGTGTCATCCTAATTAACATACATAGTCATCCTAAAGACACTTAAAACATAAAATTCACAAATTAATATGCCTTTACAATTTAAATGGCCATGTTCAAAGGGAAGCCAATTTCATTTAAGTCATGTCATCGACACATTCACACAATACAAATATTATGCAACCAAATGATTGCGCAAGACCAACCTAATCAAAACTAATCCAATGCAAATGCAAAATTCACACACACAAATGATATACAAGGGTATATATGTCCCCATACTTAAACAATACATTGTACTCAATACAGAAATGATACATAACTAAAAATTAAGAGAAATAACAATAAATAACAAATAAGAGCAAGAATACTCGTGCCTATTGGGCAGTGATGGTGTAGGACATGGAATGTGGATACGTTGCACAATAAAAAGCCTTAACAATTTCTTTAATTGATAGTGTTGATGGCGCACTACCTCCTTCAGTTGTGCCTCCATAATGTTCATATAACCATTTAGGTGCTTGTTATCCTCTTCTAATTTTTCAACAACAACAGAACGAATGTCAGGAGGGTGGGGGTGGGGGGTGACGAAAGAAAGAGACTCACGCGCCTGATTTTATCTCCAACAAATCTCTTCAAAATGAAAGAGCTAAGCAGAAACTCATCAAAATCAATTAGAAATGGAGAAGATAAGAGGATCCAGGATAAGCGGAAGCCTATCATAAACCCAACGATGTGCGGTGTTTGGAGATCATTTCTAAGGCTATAAAAATGACAGATTAATGAATGAGAAAGATGAGATAGCAGTTTATGCAAAGGTGAGATTTAGAGAGGATTTTTTATTTTCCAAAGGCGATTAAAGCAAGGAGCTAGCACGAGGAGGTGTGGGAGTGTTCAGAAAGCCATAAACCAACAAGATTGAGTTGGTTCATGACTGGTGGAGGAAGAAATTTCAAACTTTTAAGACTAGTTTGAGGTCTTTGAAGGGAGAAAAATTGAATGAGTTTTTTCAAAAACCTGACTCTCTTTATTTCTAGTTTCTTATTCTTAATTTACGATTAATTGTTAAATTCTAATTTAAACATGTTCTTTTGACTATTTGGAATATTATTTTAATTTAATTCAATTCATTAGGGAGTGGCTTTAATAGTGTACAATTGCTAGAATTTCTTATTGTGTTTATTCATGTTCTTATTTGATTGGATTAGTCCTGGTTATTTGAATATGATAAGTAAAATTAGTGACTCACTTGAAGTTGTATGGGCTGGAGTTTCGCTGTTCATCAGACAAATTTTGGTTGTTGATTATCTTTCCTAGTGCTTAACGTGTTTGATATTAGAATTGAGTTGGTTCAATTTCTTATAATGAAAAGGAACAAGTAGGAACCAGCTAGTTAGTTTTACATTCAACTTTTTAAATGTCTCGGATAATCCAAGTATGTCAACTTTAGATAACTAACTAAAATTTAAGACCTTGCTTGTTCATTTGTAAAAATTATGTTAGATTTATGTTTGATATCTTTGATTCCTATATTTAATTTGATTCGTTTTAAACATCAAA
>JANIHZ010000209.1:54183917-54200317 GCA_027478365.1 Erythroxylum rufum | reverse complement strand
AAGTCAAACTTTCTAAATTCTTCAAATTTTCACACTTTTTCTTTTTAATTCTTGCTATTTAACTTCATTTCAATCAATTCATCCACTTTCTTCTCATAATCCATATAAGTTCACTCCAATATCAAAGTCCTCAACATTAAACAATTCATTTCTCATAAATTTTCTTAATTTCATCAAATTTTCTTAAATTCATAAATTTCTCACTAATTGCTTTCTCATTTAAATTCATTTTCATATTTCTAATTTTTCACCGAAAATTCGGGGTCCAACAAGTTGAATTGAAATTCTAGTTTGAAGATTTCCAAATTCTGTTCTGAAATAGGAGAAATGAGTTTGAGTATGATGACTGATTTGTGTGGGCACGCCATTAAACAAATTGTGAGGAAATTTTTGGGATGTTATGAGAATAAAGATGAACTGATGATGGCTAATGAGGGTTAAATGAAATAAACCTACAGGATAATACGCACACGTTTCATGAGTCCGAAGGATGTTGGAAATCCAGAAATAAGGAGTAGTAATGAAGATCACTTTTTATGACTCAAGAGTTGGGTTTCGGAAGCGGGGTCCAACATGTATAGTATCAGAGTAAGAGTTGGGTTCCAAAAACGGGATCCAACATTTATGGTATCAGAGCCCAGAATTACTATCTTACATGGGCGTTTTTTGAATTATGTCTCAAGGTACATGCATTGTGAACATGTCTTAGCTTGCAGCAGCAACTGATCCCTAGTCTGAGTCGCATGTGTATGAGTCACACGCAAGAGCAATTGTGAAGAGTTTGAGCTGATCAAATTAGTGAGCAAAATGATACTATTTCATTGGATAAATGGAAATGAGAAATAGTATATGGGTAAATATGACAGATAATGATTGAATGTAATTGTAGTGGGGGATGCAATGTACGGTATTGTGGTGATATATCTCTGCATGTGATATAGAAGTAAATATATGATCATGGATTATTTGAGGAAGATAAGGATATAAGTGAAAATGATGAGATTAAAGTGTATAAGCAGAATGTAATGAAAATAGAAATTGTTATGATCTTGAGAAGATGAATTTGGAACTGAAGTGGTTGTTTGATTAAGGCGACAAGAGTTGATGCACTTAATATAGTGGTTGACTCATTATGAAATGATATAGCTTCAGAAGAAGTAAATTATGGGAAACTGGAGTAAAAATTGGTGTTAGTATATTTGATAAAGACAGAGATGTTGTCTATGATCAATTGAGATCAAAGTATCAGTTGTGTAAGATATAAATCGGTGAATTGTCAGAGATAAATCTGTGGACAAAATGAGATGACTTTGATGATACACACCTGAGAGATTTAGTAATTAGAACATTATGACCTTGTAAGAGTGATAGAAATTGGTCTTCTTGAGGTATTACGATTGGTTGATAATGTAATGATGATAACAATTGATTGATAAAGATTGCATGAGCAGCATAGATGAAAGTAGCAAGAAATCTTCTTTCGAAGAAGAATTTCACTGAATCAGATTAAGCAAATTAAATAGTTTATTAAGAATGATCAATGAAAAAAAATCAGAAATGAATATGTAATGATCCAAAAGTGACTATTGGAGTCATATTTTTGACAAAGACACAAGCATTAAATGTAGCTACTGAGAGTGTATGCATTATGCTTGATGTAAAGTATCAAACTATGTGATTGGATTCTTGAATATGAGGAGACATACCACTTCCTCTTGATCAGTCAGATAAGAATTTCGAGGACGAAATTCTTTTAAGAGGGGGAGAAATGTTGGCCCCCGAATTTTGTTCATTGAAGTTAAGCATGATTTAAATAAATTTTGAGGTCATGATAGATTAATTATTTTATTTTGTGGAGTTAATTAGCATGTTAATGTGAGTAAGATTATATGACATAAGTTAATTGAATTAAAGTGTTAAGGTGGTAAGATTGCATGAGGAGCAAAATCTCACTTTATGGTCTTCATGAAACTTGTAGATCTAGAAGTCTTCTTTCAAACAGTCTAAGAACGAATTCAATCCGACATCTCTATTGAAAGTTATGGAAATTGTGCCATGTTAGGTACAATATGATTGAGGGTATAAACATATTGGATTCTTTTGGCCTTAACTTCATCATCCGACCTCCAAATCAGGTGATTCTTGAAGAAATAGATTTCTAAGACATTTTGATATCTCTTCATAAAAATTGGTAGCCTTTAGGGTTCATTTGAAAAAGATTGATGGAAAGGAAGTGAGGGAATCGATGGAAGAGCATGAATTGATTATATTATTGAATATACTTTGATATTTTGATGATATCTTGATCTGTAGAGCTCAAAATAAGATGATTCTTGTCTCTAAATAAATTAGAGACTTAGGAATACAAGTTTTCTCAAGAAATAGAGTGTTAATTCAGTCCCTAAGACCTTCAATTTCTTGATGGAAGTTGAGTATAGTGTATTGTTCAATATAATAATAGTCCGTAAATGTTTGGGGTATAACTTTCAGACTACTGAACCAAATTGAATGATTTTGGTGTCATTAGAAACTTATGACAATAGGAAACAAATATTCTGAAGAAGTCGAATTGAAATTCTGGTTTGAAGATTTCTAAATTTTGTTTTGAAATAGGAGAAATGAGTTTAAGTATGGTGACTGATTTGTGTGGGCACGTCATTAAACAAATTGTGAGAAAATTTTTGGAATGTTATGAGAATGAAGATAAACTGATGATGGCTAATGAGGTTAAATGAAATAAACCTATAGGATAATATGCGCACGTTTCATGAGTCTAAAGGATGTTGGAAATCTGAAAATAAGGAGTAGTAATGAAGATCACTTTTTATGACTCAAGAGTTGGGTTCCGGAAGTCTCGTCCAACATGTATGGTATCAGAGTAAGAGTTGGGTTCCGGAAACGGGATCCAACAGAAATAAACAAGCATTAAGGAGTAGTTATCTACAAGAATACATAATATCCTACTATTTTCTTTTAAGTTTAGTAGATAAGGTTAAGGTAATTAACGGTTAAAATATCTAATTTATTATTAATAAGCAACGAACTTGGTCTATCATGTTTTTATTCACTTTTAACTTTGAAAGCTTGTTTCTCAAAAGCATATTATCTCGCCCAATGTACATCTCTTCTAGATAAAGCTATTATCGAAAATTCAATTTGAGAAATTCAAAACATTTTATTTGTGTGTAAATTCTGACCCTTAAAACAAATGGAAATATTTGAAGTTTTTGAGAAAATCTTGGAATAGCCCTTTTCCCACTCACGTATTCGTATTGTCCAAGTTGGGTTCTAAAGAAGAGGAAAATTAATGATCACGAAATAAAATATGAAGGGAAGGAAAAAAATATCTGAACATTCTCAGCGAATCATCCACTACTCATGAACTTCATTATTTTATCCAATGTTATTTTTACTTATTCTTATAAGTTTTACTTCTTATTTATTACATACCAGTTTTATAGCGGTTCACTACCAGTTGAACCTCTAAACCTTAAACATTTCCTTTGATGGGTTCAATGTCCGGTCTGATTTTTAAAACATTGATTATACCATTAACGAATCATATAGTATCAATGGAAGACATGAATGACATAACTAAAATAGTATCGATGAAAGACAAACATACTCCTATGGATGATATAACTCTCTAAATTCTCCACAATGTAATTAGAATTTCTATCAAAGAAATTAAAGCTAGTCTCTTATTGTCTTTGAACTATGAGACAAATTAGGTCATGTGAAAACATGTCGATCTCATGGACAATCTTCTTATTATTATTTTTGGCCCCAAGCATATATTGTAGAAGGAGAATTAAACCATCACAATAATAGTAAGGAACTTGACTCTGGTACCACACAGTAGCACATCACTTCTAATCTATAAAATCTATCTATGCACTTAATTATGTTGGTAATAAGGATATTATATTCGGTAATAATAATAGCATATCTATATCTCATATTGGGTCCTCTTCCATGAACTCACCTTTTACTACATTTACATTTAATAATGTTTTGTGGTCCTCCTTGATAGAAAATAGCTTAATATATGCATATCAATTTTACAAATAAAATAATACTTCAATTGAATTCTTTCCTAACTACTTTCTTGTGAAAAATTTGAATATGGGGCTTTATTTGGCCAAGGGACATAGTAGATATAACTTATATGAGTGGTCATCATTAAACTCTCCCATTAAGTCATCTAACCTCAATCTTTCTACCTCTCATTAGTCTCAATCCTTCTACCTTAATGACTTTATCATCTTAATTATAGCATGAATGTCTTATTCATCCCTTTCCTCTAATTCAAAAAGAAATTACCGCTAGCATTCATTTTCCATCTTTAATTAGTTCTAGAAATTAACGTTAGGCCATCTTTCGCTAAGTCTTCTATCAATGATAAATTATTTCAAGTTATATATTCAAATGTTTAGGATCCTACAAGTTTGAACAAGCTTCCACGTATTTGTTTTCTTGATTTTTCTTCTCCCAATTGCTTCCTATGCAATCTAACCTTGAAATCACATCAATAGGGTGTAATTACACCATCAAAACTAAATCTAACCTATATCACAACAAATCCAAATTTTCAACAAAATTAGCTTACTAAACCATTTTATTCTTCATCTTCACTTGGATGGCCATGGGATCTTGTTGGATGGTTGATTGGAGGTAAAAGAGCATGAAAAACTCATTAGATCAGTTCTTCATGGCTTAGTCATAGCTCCCTCTTCTTTTTCTTTTATTTTCTTTTCTCTCTCTACCTTCCTTTCTACCATCAATGGCCAACCACCCAGGTTTAAAGAAGATCAGCGTTTTGCTTAATTACAAGTTTTCCCCCATTTCCATTAAGAATTTCTTATAATTACACCCTTATACAAAACTTTTCACATTTACACTTTAATCCCTACCACTTGTTACCATTTAATTGGTTACTTCTGATGACTTATCACCTTACACATGTAATTCTATTATTGGTCATTAATTGTGACTCACTGATCCACTCACGTCATTTTATGCAAAATGACCAAATTTTCCTTTAATGCATTTAATTCGCCAACTATCCGAATTAAATCCTGAAAATTCTCCACAACTATCTTATCATGAAATTGACCGCGAAATACTCTAATTAGGGTCAATACTTATTGATTAGATGCTTTAAAAAAATTCAAATGGGTTAAAAATCATTAATACCCATTATTTTCCAAAAGGAGCATTTTAGTCTAAACTTTCGAAACTCCCGAAATTCATCCGATCAGACTTATTTTTGTTCCATTTCAGTATCATTAAACTATAATACCTATTCCAGGTATTTTTCAAATTTTCGAAGTTGGGTCCCCAAAATCACTATTCAAGCAAAAATACTATTCACCTAGATTTAGTATTCATCTAAAAATACTATTCATTGAAATCGTTCAGATTTCATTCAAAAGTATTGTCTAAATCCTCAAAGCACATTTAAGGGCTTTTAAAGCTCGTTCGGACTCCTTCTGTAGCTTTTCGGAGTTTTCAAAAATTTTCTGAGAATTTTCTTGTCAAGTTCGAAACTGTCTCTGGTCTATCTATAATTTCCATTATAACCCTAATAATACATTTAAATGCTTAAAATAGTATAGTATACCATAAATAGAGCATACTCTATAAAATACATGTACAACATATTACACAGTATAATAATCGAACTAGGATATTACAACTACTCTAAGGCTTTATTGATCCTCAATATTTGACTCATGTGTACAAATATTAAAAAAAAACAATTTATGATCTTTGCCATGATTCTAGGGCAAGATGTAATGAAATTTAATCCTTTGTTATCGTCTATGGCTTCACCAATTCCACAAGTGACATTTCTCTTTTTATATACAATATGGGCAATTGTACTATATACCTACTTAAGTGATATCATACTCACTAGAAATCATTTACCAAATATTCAAAATTTCATTACTTGCCTCTTTAATCAAATTTCTCTTAAGGATCTTAGCTAACTTAAGTACTTCCTAGGTATAGAAATAGGGATGGCAAACAACCCGAGCCTGGCTTGGACAAGGCTCGATTTTCATAAAAAAAAAATTCAAGTCGGGCTCAAACTCAGGCTTGCCATCCCTAGTTGAAAACACCAAATTGTCTAAAGGTATGTTCATATCTCAACGACAATATATCATCAATGTTCTTAGGTGTAGTAAAATTCATAAATCTAAAGAAGTTACCATTCCTTTTTCTTCATGTATACCACTTAAACTTATTGATGGCTCTCCTAGATATGATCCAAATAAGTATTGACAATTAGTTAGCTCTCTTCAGTATCTTTCTCTCACAGGACCTCATATTAGATATACTATCAATAAATTAACTTAATTCATGAACAAAAAATCTAATCACTACTTGCTATGAAAAGATTCCTTCAATATCTTAAAGAAACATCTCATTATGATATCTTTCTCATAGCTCATTCACCATATGCTCTTCATGCCTTTTTCGATGTAGATTAGTTTGGCGATGCTAATAAACATTGCTTTACTTCTATCTATATTTTATTCCTTAGCTCTAATCCCATACATGGAGGTCAAAAAAAATATATTATAACTTGCTCTTCTACTAAAGTTAAATGCCATGTCATTGCAACTGTTACCACTAAAGTAAATTGGCTAACCAACTTAAAAACTGAACTCACTATAGGTATAATGTTGGATTAGAGGTTTCTAAAATTATATTTGAAGATAATGAATTTTAGTTCTAATGTTTATGAGCCTTTAATGATGGTGCTTCGTCTAATTGATAGTAATGAGAAGGCAACAATGGGTTACTGTTATGTTGTCATATAGAGACATAAGAAAGCAATCAAGGTCAATATGAAAAATAGGTCATCTATGTACACACCTTATCTTACAGTCATTAATGAGAGATGGAAAGGACAACTTTACTCTCTGTTATTTATAGTTAGGACATTTTTTAATATAGTGTCTATTTCAGACCAAGTTTCACAAAGAAAGTTGAAGTTAATAGGAGAACGCTATTAATTATTATAACAATCGTTGCCCATGAAGAGATGCAAGATCTTCTAAGCTCACAAATGGAGAATTATAAGGATGCTTCTGGTGATTTTGGGATGTCAATTGCTATTTGTCAAAGAGATAAACTTAATCTAGATATATACTTTTTTTTCACTTTTCTTACTTGTTGAAAATTAATTATCACTTTATTTTGTTTATAACGCTACTTTTATTGTCTTACGGTTGCTTGGTGGGACCAATTTGGAAGTGGTATTCCAGAATTACAAAGGTGTGCAATTCTAATTTTAATTTAATGTGTGAGTGGATCAGGGTGTTAAAAGAATTGGAACATATTTAAATTCATCCATTATAAAAAAAGGAATAGACTAGAACACAAAAGATTAAACTACTTGGTTTTTGTTCGATACAATTTAAAATTCTAAAAAATGTATGTTATTATCATTATTAAGTTGGATATAATTTTTTGTAATTTTTAATAATTTAATTTTACTATTTACTAGGACTCTTAATAGAACAAATAGTTCTGTAGATTCAATTTCCCTTGATCATATTGATCTTTTAGCATATTGGATTTTTGAGAAACCAAATTTGATAGATGAGAGTGACTTGGAAGATAATCTTGGATAAAAAAGTATTGACACGTCATTTGGTGCAATAAATTTGAATAATAATGATGACGAGGCTTTTCTTAATAATGAAGATTTTGTACCAAATGAGAATTGTGATTTGAGCAGGTATTTGATTACATGAAGTTTCATATTTTTATTTTTTCTCTTCTTTTAATTTCACTTATATTTGATGTATAAGTTAAATTCTATATATGCAATTTAAAAATAATTATAAATGTTTTTGTTTCAAGTTTCACTTTTAGTTGGTTATTTTCTCAGCACGAACTCTTGTTATTAATTGTAATTGTTAATCATGATATTTATTTTTATTTGATATTTTGTTGTAATTATTATTTAATATATGTTCAAATTATAATATTTCAAAAACTTTTTACTGTTCTTAATTTTGTATTTATATAATGATTAAATGATTTTTTCATATTAATTATGGTTATTATTTTTATGTGAAATATGTGAAAACTAATATCAATGAAAATAAATAAGTTGCTATTTTAAATTTCTATTATTATAATTTTTAGAGATTAGATTCACGTAAAATTATAAATTATACAGTACAATACATTGAAAGACTATTTTGCAATTTAAAAAAAAAATCAGACTACTTTATAAGTTTAAAAAATAAACTGAATCGATACTCAACATTAATCTATGCCACTCAACATTAATCTATGCCGGTATAAATCAAGAGTGAGTTGGTGACTTGTCCTTTGAAGATCATGATCTTCCTATCTTGTAATCATCTCTTGCTGAAGAAATAAGAAACAATCCTTAAAAATGTAAAGGTTCCGCATCAAGCTAAAGATTCGAACAATTCACACCAATATTCTCCCTAAATTCTGTGCTCAAGCACAGATAGCGGTTATTGTAGCTCAATAACAGGGACGCCAACAAAAGCTCTATTCCCGACATTTCAATTCTTAAAGTTTCAATTAGTGGTTCATGTTGGATCTATAATTGGTTCGATCAATGTTGGCACGAAATAAAATTTCATTTCATAGATATGATTATTCCAATATACCTCTTCACTACACTGCTGCACAACTGTCACCATGGAAGCCTGACTACAGGCAACGCATACGCTATTCTAACATTTTAATCTTCACATTGCAAATGTTTTACACACATAAGATTAAGGTGGTGGATTGTCGGCCATTTTTATGAAGATCACAGGCTTCCACCTAAAGTTCTCGTCAAAGGACACAAATACCAAGAGCTAAATACTAGCCATACCATGATTTCATGCTCTACCTACGATAGCTACGGTCAGCTGACCAAGAGCGGTCCCTGCGCCTCTTGTAAGAATCTTCTTCTCCTTTCCTACCATATGGAGAGCGTGATCTCCCTTGTCGATCTCTTGAATAAGGATCTCTGTACCTATCATCCCATCTGTGAGGTGAATAGCTGCGGGAACGTCTATGTCCATGTCCTACATAGATTGGGCCCATTATAATATTCATACTACTGATAACAGAGGAATTGACAACTGTAAAATTATTCATGCGTCAAATATTTTCCAAACAGAAAATCGGGAAGGGCGTGTAATGACACTGGAATTAATTTGGGCTGCCCAGTAATTTCAGTCAGGGAACCCAACTCATAAAAGAAGGTGATGAGAGATGAGAAAAGAATGCCAAGACATCATGGCCAATTGAATGAATCCCAACATCATTTACCTATCGGAATTTCTGGCTATCATAAAAAGGAAAAGTTAGAAACAATTTGGGTTATCGGACAATCAACCATTTCAGACACCAACTACCAATTTTTGAAGTAGTTCGATAGGCAAATTTCCCCTATGGAATATAGGAAGTAACGAACAACCCAAAAGAGACTAATAGTCTCAGCTACCTTGTGCCTAATACAAATTTAAAGAATTGCTGAGAGTTATGCACTATACAAAATTTACAATGGGCCAATCCTCCCACAGGTTAAAGGCCTTTTAACAAGATTCTGATTCAAATAGCAAACTCAATCGAGAATAAAGAATTTAATTCTCAATAATCATAAAGGAATTTTCACTCTCAACAACACATAAAATAAATCTACATATATGTTTGTAGTTCCCTCTGCAACAAGAAAAAATTTCTTACCAACTGAAATTCAATGCTCAACAAGTGTAAAGGACTTTTCATACAATTGAAACAAAACTTTGGTGTGTACCTCGTCTTTCTCTCAGGCCATGATACCTGCCAGGGGTGGGTGTTCTACCGCGACTCCTTTTTGCCTATACGTATAAATTGACATAAAACCAATTTGCTGGTGTAAGATTAAGAGGAAGAAAATTATTTGAGATGAGATATACTCCCTAGCTCAGTATGTTGTTCAGACAAAAAGTATAGTCATAATTTAGAGGCGGAATATAATCATAATTTAAAAGCCAGTCCTACATTCCCACCACGACTTCAATGGACTAGTACATAGACAGGCAGAGACATCGTCCCCATTTTTTTCTTCATAAATATGGCATCAAACTTAATGAAATTAACATAAAGTAAAAAGGAACTGATTGACCAACATACTTTACCATGTTGACAGGAAATCATCGTTTATAAGAGATAAGTAATCATCCAGGCCAAATATTATTACTAATAAGGGATGGGAACCAGGGCATACAACCCTCAGCAAAACAGTCGAGTTTGAAACGATGTGTTATCAACGCAGAACTCATGGCGTGATTTGTGAGGGGATACATTGAACTTTAAGGGCTTAGATTGTGAATTCGATGCAGTTACACATACCAGACCTGCTGCCAAAACTTATCAGGCAAAATTTCTATATAAAAAAGTTCAAACAGTAATCATATGGTATAATTCAGACTTCCTTGGTTTCCTTTTCAAACCTTTCATGGACTAGTACCTTTTCCACAGTGATAAGCCGTCCTTCAAGCACTGAACGATTCAAGTACTTGATACAACGGTCAGCACCCTCAGTATTTTCCATGGTAACAAAAGCAAACCCACGAGATTCTCTGGTCCGTGGATCTGTTACCAAATGACATTCTATAACCTGAAATCAAAACCATAATGCATCATACTGAATATATATCTGCTACAGGTGGAGAAACAAAAGTATTATTTTGTACTCAAGTGGGAAATATGTGCTATTGAGTAATTTTATCTAACTCTATGACCCCATACAAGAAGTTAACTTCAGGATTGATACAGCTTAACAATTTGGAAAGCAGGTCTATTTTTCAATATTTATTTAACAACGTTTTGATGGTTTTGGTGATCGATTGGTAAAACTTCATCAAAATTACTCGTACATGAAAAGGAAAGCTGAAAAGTTAAAAAAACTCTATTCTCCATGCAGTTTCACCGAAAGCAAAATCTTTATGCTGTCTATAATCTATAGGAAGAATTACTGCTCAATACAGTAAGTCTAGAGAGTAACTGCAATTTCACTCAATAGCAGACAATGATAATGAAGTGCTCAGGTATTGTGATAACCCTGTCACCAATATAAAAGTTTCATAATTTCCTATTCCCTCCAGTTAATCTTCCAAAATAATTCATTTGCCAAAAAACTTAAATATTTTGACGGTTTTGGTGATTGATTGGTAAAATGTCAACAAAGTTACTCGTAAATAAAAAGGAAAGCTGAAAAGTTAAAAACTCTCTTCTCTATGTAGTATCACCAGAAAAACTCTATGCTGTCTGCAATCTCTAGTAAGAATAACCGCTCAATATTTCACCCAATGGCGGACAATGATGATGAACTGCTCAGTATTGTAACAAACCTGTCAACAATATACAGGTTTCATAATTTCCTATTCCCTACAGTTAATCTTTTAAAATAATTCGTTTACTAAACTTGGTGAGCCTAACATTTTCAATACATAGAAGGGTTGAGATTAGCAGATATGGATAAGATGAACAGCACCTATACAGTAATCTAGATGCTCTCACTTTGATAAGCCCTCAAAGATGTCTACAAGATTGTTGAATTATAAACACCTGAAGTTAATAGATCTAACAAAAAGCCAACCCACAACGAATCATTAGAGGTTTCAAAACCCACAACCGCATACTCAAGCACACCCCTAATACAGAAACTTGCAATTAGTTTATATGCTTACCATTTGCCAAGATATCACCACACCCCATTTCGTAATCATAAAAGTTATTATTCATTCACCCCAATAAAAAGATCTTTTGTTTAGGTCACCAAGCAATAAAGATAACAACTTCAGAAAGACTGTACCTTTCCTTCAGCGCCAAAATACTTCTCAAGATCAGCAGTAGTAACTCTAGTCGATAACCCCGTTACATACAAGTTATTCCCAGGGTTCGCTGCATCAACAGAATCCCTACTCCTGAATCAAGAACCACATAATTTTAGACACGCACAACATAAACTTAACTTATAATGAGAACATAACCATAAACCCAAAACAAAACAAAAAACAGACAATCCAACCTTGAGCGACTTCTGCGAGACCTGGATAAAGACCTAGACCTAGACCTAGACCTGGACCTTCGACGACTACCAGGTGAAATTGAGGCGCGTGGAGACGCAGACCTTCCATCTCTGGAGTAGGACATCTATGAAGGAAAAACAAGAATGGATTCTTAAACTGGAAGAATATGTCAATATACAGATTGGATTGTTCTGATAGTAATTGGAAAACTGTAACCCTAAATTCAGATTACCTTCGAGAGCTCTGAAAATGCCAATAAATCAATGTCCGAAGGGGATTGAAATGGAGTGTAAACCTGACCGTTTTTAAGTTTGGTTATTTAGTTACAGCACGTGATATGCTCGTGCCCCCGAATTCCATTTCAGAAGTGTAAATTACAAGAGATTTAATTAAGAAAATGTTATGCTCTTCATGCAGAAGTTTAGGACGACATGAGGAAGAAGAAGAAGAAGAAGGTAAACAATCATAATCTTTTAGTTGCACTAATAAGATATACAAGAAGATATTTTTCACGTTAACGTCAATTTGCTCCTAAGTTATAAATCTATTCCAGTTGAAATCAATGTTTTCCACCCACTAAAATTTCAATTGAATATATATAATATAATTGAAGAATAGTTTGCAATTACTAATATTAATGGTTGTTATTGAATGGAGAAGTTGGGATACCTATCACTTGAGATAAATTATATCTTAAATTCAATATTTTAGTTAATTTTACAATATTTTTAAGGCATAAATTATATTATATTAATTAAATAGACAATATTTTATTTTATTACTCTTAGTTTACTCTACTATCAATATTATTAGCGTAAAGTGCTATATAATTAACCCTTATTTCATGTCAATAGACACATAAAATTTAATAGAATAATAATATTAGAAATTTTTTAATTCAGTTAAAGTGATGAAAAATGATTTATGTATTATCTACACATCTCCTTTACGAAACCATCCAAAAAAAAGATCAATTTGATGCTGCTGATGAGATGGTATTTATGAACTGATTTTCAAGCTATCTTTCTTCCTAAAAGCTCACTGGTGATTAGATATTTCGAAAATGTTATATTTGTTAGGAGACGAGAGAAGAATACAACCAAAACACAACACTTTTTATGGATCAATTTAACCACGGCAACAAAGCATTCTAATCAAGTTTAATTAGATAATATGAGTGAGAAAATAAGAAGTTAATAAAGAAACGAACATAGAGATTTATATGAAAAACTCTCTGGAATAGAGGAAAAAATTACAGACAAACAAATTCACTTATCACAAATAAAGATTTACAAAATTTGGTCTATCACTCCATAACAACAAATTCTCTTACAAAGATTTAAGATTGAAATCAAAGTTGATCTGCAAATCAACAAACTCACAACTTAATCCCAAAATTAAGCAAAAAAGGATGAGAATTAGAAACAAACATAATTCTTCTCCTTTTTTATATTATGAATTAGGTTTTTTGTAACATACACAGCTGTGTAAGTATCTACCAATGTTACTTGAGTTGTGGACTTGTATGGTTATTGAGGTTACACGGTCGTCACACATGGTCATGTATGCCATCCACATGGGCCTGTACAAGATTGTGTATGTCTTCACTCTTCACATGTTCCTTCACACAGCTCTATAGACTTACACCATTGATCTACACAGTCATATAAGTTAAGGATATGAGTGTGTAGCACCCTACACAACCGTATATCTCCCTATAATGGCTTTATCTATTTTGTCTTCACTTGTTCGTCATTCTCATAAACCATAAAGATGTCTATGATCATCGGAAGTCTCAAAATAGGGTTAGCCACTCAACAATCTCCCCCTCTAGCCCAATTATAGAGAAGACATTTTATGCTTTAGCAACTACTTAAGGGACTTCTCAGCAAGCTTATTACAAAGCTCATGCTTACTTGTGGAAACCGCTTTAGTCAACATATCAGCATCATTCAAGTCCATACGAATCTTCTTCAACATCAATTGTTGCTCATCAGTCACAGATCTCAATCAATGATATTTGACATCTATATGCTTTGTGCGAGAATGATACATAGTATTTTTGCTCAAGTCAATAGCAAGTTGACTATCACAAAACACTACATGGTCTTTTACTTCACATCCAACTCTTGAATGAATATTTTCAACCAAAACATCTCCTTACTAGCTTCCGCTACAGCTACATACTCTGTTTCAATCATAAATAAAGCTACACACTTTTGTAGCTTTCATTGCCATAAAATGGCTCCCCCAGCAAACTTGAACAGAAAATCTGAAGTATATTTTCTTTTTTCGGCTATATCTGCATTCATATAACTTTCTAGAATTAACTCCCAATCACTAAAACACAAACTCCATTTTAAAGTACCTCTCAAATATCTCAAAATCCATTTCATTGCTTCCTAATGAACTTTTCCTAGCTTAGACAAGAATCTGGTTACTGACCTAACAGTCTGTGCAATATTTGGCCTTGTATATATTATAGCATACATTAAAGATCCTACTGTAGATGATTATGGAACAGAAGACATATCATATTTCTCCTTTTCTGTTAAAGGACATGCGTGCTCGCTCAGCTTGAAATGAGGTGCTGGTGGCTTGCTAACTAGCTTGGCATGCTTTATACTGAGCCTTTCTAGCACCCTTTCAATATATCTTTCATGTGACAACCACAATTTTGTACTCTTCCGGTCTCGGGTTATTTCTATGCTTAAAATTTACTTTTCAGGTCCCAAATCTTTCATATCAAAAGATTTAGACAAATCCACTTTCAACTTTTAGAATCTACCAACACCTTGACCTATAATCAGCATATGATTAATATATAGAAGAAGAATGATGAGGTTCTCACCTGTTAACTTCTTGAAATACACATGTATTGACATAAGTTCGTTTATAACCATAATATAGTATAAAAGAGTTGAACTTCTAATACCACTGCCTTAGAGCTTGTTTCAACTTATATAAACTTTTCTTCAACTTGCAAATCATATTCTTCTTGCCTTTAGCTTTAAAACCTTCTAGCTACTATATGTATATCTCCTCTTCTAAGTACCTATACAAGAAGGCTATTTTAATATTCAGATATTTAAGTTCAAGATCTAAACAAGCAATTAAACCCAAAATTGTTCGAATTTAAGTCATCTTAACCACTGGTGAGAAGATTTCACCAAAATCTATACCTTTTTGTTAACTGAACCCTTTCACCACTAGCCTTGCCTTGTGCTTCACCAACTTATCACCATCTTTCTTTATCATGAACACCCACTTATTTTTCATTGTCTTTTTTCCTTTTGGAAGCTTCATAGGCTCATATGTATCATTCTTCTTTAAAGAGTTCATTTCTTCCTTCAGAGCTATAAGCCAAAGATCTTTATCATCACAAGATGCAACTTTTTGCACATTCTCAGGCTCCCCCTCAAAAGTAACCAATGGATATTATGTACTCATATATCTATTAGAAGGACTTGTCTCCCTTATCGACCTCTGAAGTTGCGTTTTATCAGCTATTGGATCCAATTATTTCCCCCACTCATTATACTTAATAAGTCCATCTTCAACACTGGTTGAATGTGGTTCGTGCAGCTCATTATTATTAGACTGTATATATTCAACACTAATATGTGTTTGGTCACACACTTTGTCTTCTTCACTTATAGACTCCTCAAAATTAGAAAAAGAATTATCAATGTCAAAGGAAGAGCTATCGTGCGTTAACTTTTCTTGTAGCACCCCACTCCTGCAATGACCCGAACTCGACATCGATGGTGATATTCGAGTCCGTGCCCTGCGAGGGTGGTGTGTTAAAACACTTAATCACTTGGAAATTGGTACATTTGTTTTTTCTAAAACAAACACACCAGCGGAAGTCAATAAACGATGAGGGCATAAGCCCTTTCCAATTACACAAGGCAGTATGTAACACAAGGCAGTATGTAACAGTCTCATATGACCACTTGGGCCCTTTTATTTTGGAATACAATTCTATGAAAAAACAAATACATGCAATGCAGACTCGAACTGATCCCGACCTCTATCTCTGACTTGCATGTAGTAGGCATACTCTCGTTGGTCTAACGGGGTACTCTTCAAAGCCTGAAAAATAATTACAAATTTTGGGTGAGTTTTGCGAACTCAGTGAGTGACCATCATCGATGGCTTACCTAGCCCACAATACAAATAAGGCAGAAATAACACTTTGTTTCAAATGTCATATCACTACACACACTCATGTCATTTTACATTCTGTCACACCTTTATAGAATTTTCCCACTTCACATTCAATACATTTCATCGTTCATATGATTTCACATTATGCATATTCAAGCACAT
>JANIHZ010000209.1:53946242-53959596 GCA_027478365.1 Erythroxylum rufum | reverse complement strand
GACCTAAAATAAAGTGTCACCTTGATAGGACTACATTTCTCTTAAAAGAGCAAGTGAACCCAATAAAATAACCTTATAGACTCCCGGAAAAATACACTCATTGGGACAAAAAACACACTCAAATTTGTGGATAGAAGCAAGACTTTTTTTATTAAGTTAAATAAAACATAACACTTAGTCCTTATATAGGCACATGTACCTTTTAAGTAGGAGACATGTACATAAAAAACAAATCCTATGACCATTAAATCTAAAAATCGTAACTAATGAAATCACTAAAAAAAAGGAGTTGTCAAGGGCTTGAATTAGTCAATATCCAACATTTCCCCCTTTAATTCAAGTAAGTGGCAAAACACCTATCATATTCCGAAGCTTCAACAATTTCTTCTCTGTCAAAGCCTTTGTCAGAACATTTACGGGTTGTTCTTCATTATTACAATGCTGCAAATCAACTTCTCGTTTTGAAACCAATTCTCTGATTAAATGATACCGAATCTTGATATGTTTGGTTCTCCCTCGATGAACTGGATTTCTTGTAATATCAATGGTGGATTTATTGTCACAGAAAATTCTTATTAGCTGCATCTGCTTATGCTTTAAATCTTACAAAATTCTTCTTAACTACACTGCATGACAATCTGTAGCTGTAATTGCTATACAGTCAGCTTCCATGCTAGATAAGGCAGTAACTTGTTGCTTTTTTGACATCCAAGAAATGGTTGCACCACCAAAACAAAACATGAATCCTATTAAGCTCTTCTTGTCATCTACACTCCCAGCCTGGTCTTGTCAGTAAAACCTAAAAGATCAATGTTATCATCTTTCACATACCTGATCCCATAATTGATCGTTCCTTTGACATATCTCAAATTTCTTTTTGTCACCCTAAGGTGATGTTTGCTTAGGCTGTGTATAAACTATGAAATCAAACTCACTGCAAACATAAGATCTGGTTGAGTGTGGATTAAATACATCAAACCTCTAACTATGCTTCTAAAATGCTTCTCATCTCCCTTGTCAACTCCATCTTCCAAGGATAACTTGTCTTTGGCACTCAAAGGTGTCTTGGCAACTTTGCAATTAAACATACCAAACCTCTTCAAAAGATTTGCAGCATATGTCCTTTGACAGAGGGATGTTCCACCTGCATCTTGAATAACTTCCAAACCTAAAAAATAATGCAATAATCCCAATTTGGACATATCAAAAGCTTCCATCATTGACACATTGAAAGCTTTCATAATTAAATTCCCAGTATATATATTATATCATCCACATATAAACATGCCACCAAAAAAATCATTTTCATAGCTCTTAACATACAAATTAGGTTCACTAACACTCTTTTGAAAATTACTTTTAGCAAAATAAGAGTCGATTTTGCTATACCAGGCTTATAGTGCTTGTTTGAGCCTATAAAGTGCGATGAGAAGTTTGTAAACTTTATGTTCAGAGCCTTTGACTCTAATACCTTCTAGTTGTTTAACATACACATCTTCAACTAAATCAGTATTTCTTATCTAATTGAAAACAAACTAGCAATTATGGGCAGCCATATTTAGAATTAATCTCACAGTATCTAATTGTGCAACAGGGGCAAAAGTTTTCGAAAAATCTGTACCTAGAATTTAAACATACCTTTTACCACTAGCCTTTCTTTTTTTTCTCTTCAAGGTACCATCTGGATTAAATTTGGACTTGAAAATCCATTTGAGACCAATTACATTCTTCCCGTTAGGTAAATTTACCAAGGTCCAGATTTGATTCTTTTCAATGGTAATTCTTCTCTTATTGCCCTAACCCAATCTTCTCTAACAATTGCATCTTTAAAGCAAGTAGGTTCCATCGCCAAGCAAGTAAATTCAATTGAGACATAAATATCTGTCAAATTGCCGACTCTTCTTGGAGGAGAATCTGCAGTATTATCAATAGTGGGAGGAGCAAAAGAATCAAGTTCTACAAGTTTTGTAATCTCTCTAGTGACATGTGTGGCACCTGCTTCAACCTAATCCCAAGTTTCATCTTCATTGAAAATGACATCTCAACTGAAAATTAACTTATCAGTGATGGGATTAAACAGTTAATAGGCTTTTGTATCTTCGCTAGAGCCAACGAAGATGCACTTGACACTTTTCTCATCAAGTTTCCTCCTTAATTTTGATGGAATAAATGAATAAGCAATGGATCCAAAAATCTATAAATGACTCACATTTGGCCTCCTGCCAAACCAAGCTTTATATGGCATTTTTCCTCCAACTGTCCATATGGGTGTTCAATTCATAACATATACTACTGTAGCCACTACTTCTTCCTAGAATTTGTTTGGAAGACTTTTGTCATTTAACATGTTTTTGGCTATGATCATTTTGTTCTTCCTCTTCGCTACACCATTTTGCTGTGGTGCATAGCTTGTTGTCAATTGTCTCTGTATACCTAATTGATCACAAAACAACTACAATTTTTGGGATGTAAATTCACCCTCTCGATCAGTCCTCTATTTTATAATTAAGTTTCCATATTCTTTCTCCACTGTAACTTTAAATAGTTTGAAAATTTCAAAAGCCTCATATTTCTCTTTCGAGAAATATACCCATGTTATCAATGAGAAATCTTTAACAAAGATTAGAAAATATTTACTCCCTTTCAATGATAATGTTTGCATTGGACCAAAAATATCTGCATGAATAAGCATCAGTGGTTTATGGGCTCTCCAGATTTGCCTAATGGAAACTTATTCCGTTGATGCTTCCCAAAAATGCAAGGCTCACATTTGCTTTTATAGGACTGTATTGTTAGTCGTCCTATCACCATTTTTTCTTGTGCAACAATTGTATCCAAAAAAATTGAGATGAGCAATTCTTCTATGCCAAAAAACTGAATCATTACTTAAGGCTTTGAATGCATTAAGATATAATTGTGAAAACATGATAGGAAACATTTTCTTTTCTGACATTTTTACTGAATACGCCACGTTATTGCTCCTTTTATGATAAATCATACATTCACCATTATCAAACATAGCATAATAAGCTTTCTTCAATAATTGTCCCAAACTTAGTAGATTATGAGCAATACCAGCCACATACATGACATTCTAAATAAGTTTCCTACTAGTTTTGCAACCCACAGCAACCATGCCTATTCCACATACCCGAACTTGATTATTGTTGCCCAAAGTCACTTAGGAGTCCAAAAAGTCATCAATCTCACAAAATAATCCCTATTTCCAGTTATGTGATTACTGTAACCATTGTCTAAGTACCAAACTTTAGAAGACGTATCAATGTTAGAAGCCAAACAAGCAAGAAATAAATTATCTGCAGAATCTTGTTTCTCTTCATGGAAATTAGTCTACTCTTTTTCTTCACAGTTTCTTGCTATATAGCCATATTTCTTGAAATTGTAACATTGAACATCATTTTTGTCATGATCATTTTTATTTCTACTCCGGTAATTTTTCTCAATGTGATTAGTTTTACCACAGTGAGAATATGGAGGTA
This sequence comes from Erythroxylum rufum, assembly GCA_027478365.1. NCBI lineage: Eukaryota > Viridiplantae > Streptophyta > Magnoliopsida > Malpighiales > Erythroxylaceae > Erythroxylum > Erythroxylum rufum. Next base: position 53,956,096 of record JANIHZ010000209.1, on the reverse strand, counting down.
AAGAGAACATTACAATAGTTTCTCTCTTAGTCATATGATCTGCCACGACCTCTTCCTCGATGTAAGTTCCCTCGTCTAGTGCCACGCTTGCTACTAGTTCCACTTCTTGCTGAAACTCTAAATTTCTTTTTCATATCAATCTTCAATTGAAAGGCCTACTCCAAAGACATCCCTGTTGATCTATTCATATGAGCTTCATGTGACACAAGAAAACTCATTAGCTCAATAAATGAGTAATTAAACAAATCCTTGGATTCTTTAATAGCAGTAACAACATGATAAAATTTAAGGGGAAGGCTCTTTAAAACGTTCTCAACAATCTCTTGGTCAGATAAATTTTCACTAAAAGCTCTAATTTGATTTACAAGGGAAAAAATTCTTATAGAGAAATCCTGAATTAAATCAGATGGCTTCATCAGCAAATTCTCAAAATCTCGACGAAGAGTTTGTAACTTCACTATTACTACCTTGGTACCCTAGATAATGTTCTTAAAGCAAATCCCATGCATCCTTCGTAGTCTCCGTTCCCATCACTCATGGAAATAGAGCATCATTCACACCTTGAAGAATAGGGCTTTCACATCTTTCTTTTGCTTGTCCTTCAATTCATTTCTTTGGGCTATTGTCAATTTTGGCGTTTGTTTAGTATCGACAATTTTGTCAAAACCAGTTTCCACTAAATCTCACAAATCTTGAGAACTAAACAAGGTTCTCATTTTCATAGCCCAAAATTAGTAATTAGTGCCTTTGAGTATTGGAGGTATTGCTGGCTACCATTTTATTTTTGGCCAACTGGACACTCTTAATTTTTTTGGTGATCTTACACTCTCAATAAAGACCACTAACAAAACACTTCTCTCGAACTACACGCTTTGATACCAAATGTTAAAAGAGCAAGTGAACCCAATAAAATAACCTCACAGACTCCTAAAAAAAATACACTCATAAGGATAAAAAACACACTCAAATTTGTAGATAGAAGCAAGACTTTTTTTTATCGAGTGAAATAAAACATAATACTAGGTCCTTATATAGGCACTTGTACCTTTTAAGTAGGAGATACATACATAAAAAATGGATCCTATCTTAACAACTTAACCACTAAATCTAAAAATCATAACTACTGAAATTACTGAAAAAAAGGAACAAATCGGAACAGGAAACATCGAAAATAGAACATGGAAACATCTCAAAACACGTGGAGCGGCAGCTATCAAGGGCTTGAATTAGTCAATCTCCAACAAGTTCTCTATTTTCTTGTACAATTTATATTGATTATCTCCGTCTATCCTATGATTCCTAGAATCAAAATGTATCTTCCGGCTCCAGCACATATGCATACAATTTCAGCAACTGTGGATGTCACAGGTGGCTTTCTCCAAATTCTCTATTAGTTAACGGATACTGTAACCTCATGCAACTCCTCTGTGCACAAAGGTGTTCTTACTGCTTTGCTGCTGTAGAATGTTATCCATTTTTAAATCAAATTGTGCAGCCCTCTTCGCTGAAGTGTGTGAAGAAAGAATTCATTGTAGGACAGTCATAGTTCAGTTCTCCTGGCTTTGCTAATTTTTGCCTTGGATTGGTGAGAAGTCAATAAAAAAACAAGAAAGGTTAGCACATGTTAACGAAACTGGGAATTCAGCTCTTAACTACTAATAGTAATATCTTAATTGGAAATTTGAGATATACAATGAAAGGAGAATATAAGGTGTTAGCGTCTTACCACTCTTGATCAATCAGCATTTCATCTGTCAATCCAAATTCTCTCAGCTCTTCTTCAGTGTGATGCATTAACAAGCTGTACCTGTTACATGTTAACTTTTAGGATGTTGCAGCAAGAGTCAAAGCTACAATTTCTATTCTTGGAGCTGAAGAGGGAAAGAGATAGAAAAGTAATGATTACCTGCCTCCATAACCTTTCTCCATAACAATCATGCCACCATTGTCAAAGTTATGGAGACCTTGGTATTGTTCCACAGTCCATTTGTACCATCTCATCAGAAACACGCGTAGTGTGAGACCATGAGACACTATCACTATGTTCATGTTGGGATTCCTCTCACCCGGTGGCTGGAACCGTCCTATATCAATGTCTGCTCTTAGTGTTTCTCTGAATCCTATCTCAGCAACACACAGTTCCTAATATCAAAACCCTTAACTTTCACATATAACTAGGAAAAGATTAACAATACCTGTGATTCTATCATAGACATCAGCTGCAGATTCTCCGTTGGGAAAACGGTAAAAGAAACGCCCGTATCGCATACGTACAGCTTTTTCAACTCTCATCTTCTCTCTATCCTGGAAATTTCCTTTCCAGAATACGGATTACAACAAGAACGACATGAAAAGAACCCTTAGAGACCAGCAGATAATTATTTTGTTCATGTAGACATAATATATCAACACATTTAGGTTGTCTCTTTTATTTGAATTTTTAAAATAGGTAAATTACACTTCTCATTAATAAGAATTCAGCTTTATCCATGATCAACACCAATTATTTAGTTAATTGACCCTTCTTATTTATTATCCTTTTAATATTTTCATTTTTAATTAACATGAAATGCTTAACACTTCTTGGACTGAACATTCAATTATTACTTGAAATAAATATAATACTAAATATTTATTTCAATAAACAATCAAAAAAATTAAAAATTCGGATCGGACCTGATGTGATACTATATTAAAATTTTTAATATAAATAAAATGCAGAGTCTATTAATAAAAATTAAGCTAAGGTCTAACTATTATAATTAGACATATTATTATTTATTAACCTTTGATATTTTAAATTTTAATCAATGTAGATGTTCTTAACATCTTTGAAATGAATAGGATGCCAAGAAATCCTCTAGAAGCTATCTTCGATTACATGGTCAGTACACATACCAAAATCTTGCTCTCGTAAACGAGGCTCCTCTCTCAGCCCGGCAATTCTCGAGCGCTCGAAAACTCGACCCAAGTTCCGCAAAGTCTCAAGCGTCCTTCTATACGGCGATACATAGAAGTAAACCTTCCAGTCATCAACTTTATCTTTCTCGATCATCATTCTGATTCTCTTACCACACTCTACAGCCTGAGACTTACCTTTCTCTGTCAATGCAATCTTGGGATCAGCAACCGTTGTGTAGATGGTCTCGTCAACATTTCCTTGGCTCTCTCCATGTCGGACCAGAATTATCCGACGAGGTCTAGGAGGAGGTGACAGCATAGATGAGCTCTTTAAAGGGTTCTTTTCTGGAAAATGGGCCTGCCAATTTGCGGGAAGTTCAACGCTGCTGTGATTGGGACTAATTTTGGAGCATTTAATGTAGTCGGAGGCTAAGAAATTTATCCGACAATTTGAACGTGATATTGCTGGAGGGAATGTAAGAAAAAGTGAGGTCATTGCTTGAGAAGAGGTGTAGAAAACTGAGGAAAGGAAGGAAATGAATAGAGAGGTAAAGAAGCGTGTGCTAGTTGAGTACTCATGTTTCACCAGTAAAATCTGTCGACTTCTGATGTTGCAAGTGTACACTTCCTCAGTAACTGGAAACAAATAAGGCTAAACGATAATGTGACGTGTCAACACAGCAACGGAGCTCTTGCGGCATATTGTTTTTGCATGGACATGGAAAGGTAATTTCTCTGTAGATACTGTTTTTGATATTATTATGATGTGTGGTGCAAATGGGGATGGGACCACTTTGGATAAGTTTGTCATGGTTGGTTTGATTTTCACGGTCAACCGGTCAAGAACGAGGGAAAGTAAGGTGAATTCATAGTACAGTGAAGAGCGAGATGTTGCTTGGGTACTGTGTTTTTAGGGGACCATTTCACTCACTAACAGAAATGGTATTTTCTTTTTGGAAACCTAATGTTTCAGTTTCAGTTATACAATTTAACTACTGATAAGGTTGAAATTTCATTAATATGCTGTAAAAAAAAGTAGAGGGTAGTAGTTTCACAAAATTTCCAATTTTATCGTAGTCGTTTTTAACAAAAACAAAAACAAAAATAATCAAAAGTAAAATAACAAAAAGTATCATAAATTTGTTAACGCAATTCGACACACTTTATTTACGTCTGCAGAGCTCTCACCTAGTTTAATTCTTTCACGAAAATACAATAGACTTATTCAAATTTTTTCTAAGTCGACATCACCCAACCCTTACCACTATCTATCAACCTCACTTTCCGTGAAAATTTTTTACTCTCAATAACACGATCGATTTATGTTAATCTCGTCAGAGAATTTTTCTAAACAATTTTAATTAAAAGATAATTAATAAAAATAACTTAAGTGATGAATCAACTAAGAATAAAAACATAATACACTTGAGACAGAAAAAAAAAAACTTTCCGATGAGTTCCGCTCCTCTGAAATGGATCTGAAAATTATTGACAAAAATTGACAGAATCACGCAATACTCTGAACTACCTTACGACAAAAGTCAATACATGCCCATGAACTGCCTAGAAGATTTCACACCCACGTAACTAATCAACACCACATCAGTACTTCCATCCAAGATGATTATAACGAACAACCAAGCTCACCACTGTTTTTACACAACCGTGCAGCGCACAGAAAAATCAAGAAACCAGCAGCAGTGACACATACTAAAAGAGATCTACAACATGAGTCACTCCAACAGATCAAAAGACCCGGCCGTGAGTCACTCCAAGCCATAGGCAAAAAGGTTTTCACACCTTATGTCCAAAAATCAATCAAATAATTAAAAGAATGGGAACACCAAGATAGAATTCTCATTCTTCCATCAAATTGACAAATAACCAATAGATAAGCTCACAACCGTTATCACCAAAACAAATAGAGCATGGCCTTACTTGACACACACCACTACAACCAACACTCAAAGAACAAAATACAAGATAACGCACGTGAGGAGTCCTAAAAAGCAGTTTACGCACACACCTCCAACAAAACCAATTAACTTTATTCCTATCCCTAAAATCTAGCAGAATGCATATCAATCACCAACGTAATAATAATAGACTTCAATTTTATGTAGGATTCTTTCACAACTATAAGTGTAGCAACCACATCTTTTTGAATCCAAGTCCAATTAATATCTTATATGTTCAATTAATAAATAAAATGCCAAAACTAAATAAAAAGATATATACTATATATCTTAACATGCTAATTCTAAGTTTAAGATTGATTATTTTATTTTATTTTTTATAAATTTAATTAAAAAACTGTTTGTTTCAATTTTTTAGTTGTAGTTTTAAATTTTAATTTACCAATTTTCATAATTTATGAAAATGATAATAGAAAATAGTTTTTTTTTGTTTTTATTTTTATAAGGGTTAATTACATTAAAAAAAATTAACTCAAACTTTCGTCAAATTTTCAATTATAGCCTGAATTTTAAAAAGTAGCAATAAAATGTCCAAACTTTTAATTTTTGTAATTTTATAGCTAACTTCAAAAAGCAACAATAAAATGTTCAAAGTTTCATTTTTTTTAGAATTCTAACTCTGCGTTATTGTTTCCGTTAAGTTTGAAATGACCTAAATTAGGGTATGCAATCCCGACGATCTTACTGATGTAGTAGATTGTAATGCGAGAATAGTTTGAGGTGTCAGAAGAACAAACATAAAATAAATAGCTGAAAGCATCGGGAAAACAACAGATAATGTCAGGCTATAATTAAAGAAAATTGAAAGCTTGAATATTTTATTATCACTTTTTGAAGTTTGGGCTTGTTAAGTCATCAATTTGCACTTATTTTGTACTTAATTATCTTTAATGTGTTGAAATAATTATCTGAAATTAATGGAATAATCTTATAATTGTTTAGAGATGATTTTCAATACCTTAGAGATGGAATTGAATCAAAAAGATGCAAAAGAATGAAGAAAATCCGAAATTCCAAGTTTTCCAGCAATTCTGTGACTAAGCGTGGGCACGCCTAAGAATGGAATTAATCTGCAGAGTAATTTTCAAAAGTCAAATTCGAGATTCTCACAATCTTTAAAGATTATATTGCCATCTTTCAAGGGGATTAACCACCTGAAATTGGAGGATACATTATCTGAAGAGAACCAAGGAAAGATAAGGGGAAAAACAAGCATAAAAGAGAGAGGATGGTAGTTCACAAAAGCTAGTCTAGGTTTAGGATAGGTTTTTGTTTCTACTGTTTTCTTTTCAGTCTTTTTAAGTTTTTTGCACTTTCTCCATTAGTATTTTCGCGTTTTTCAGTAAAGAACCAAGGATGGTGACTTTACGCTTTGCTATTTCTTCCGTTTTCGATTCTAGTATGAGTAGCTAAACGTTTAGTCTTGGTTAAGGGAATCCGTGTTATCCGCTAGTATGGTGAGATATTTGAATAAAGTTTACGTTGTTAATAAACATTGGATATCATCCGATCTACTCTTTTTAATTGAATCCGTTGGTTTCTAGGTGCGCAACTAGAAATTAATGTGTTTAACTGCTAGATTAACGAAATATGACGTTCAGTTTCACTAATCGCAAGTAGCAATTAGGATTATCTTCTCTACGTTAGAGTCAAAAAATTCTAAGGAGATATTCGCTTCATTGATTGCATGTCGTACATGTATTTCACATGTTCATTAGTTCTTGATTTGTAAAGCTATTATTCAATTAAACCTATGATCGTATCTAAGTTATTGCTTAATAAGAATGCTAGGATACATATTTCTAGTCATTACACTTAAGAGAAAATATCCCCAATGTATGTTTGTTAATGATTGAAATTTTATATCGAGGATCTATTTTAGCGCGATAATATCTGTGACCCGAAACCAAGGTTTTTCTCTTAATTTTTTAGATTCAATTATTTCTTTTTATTTACGATTTTTCTTATACTTTTTCTTATATTTTCGTGAATCAAAACCACCCCCTATTTCATTACTTTGTTTGAGTTTTAAACTCGCTAACCTCTACCGTTAAAAATTTCTCATGGGAATGATATCCACTTACCACTACTGCATTACTTTGTATTAACGTAAGTGATTTCTTTTGAATTTGGTTGCAGACGACAGTACCACCAAATTATGAGGGTTCATTGAAGTAACCTTAGAGGGAAATGCACTCACGTTTAATGACTCTGAAAATACGAAATAATGAAGATCTAGGTTTATGACTTTGAATGTTGGGCTCCGAAAATGGGTTCCAATAGTTATATTATATTCCTTTAGTATCTTAACACTGGAAAAGAATTCCTACACTGTCAAAGGCTAAGCTTTGTGCAAGAACTTACCATTGAAACCATCAATTATAGACGCTTTGTTTGGATTGATACTGAAAACCACTTTATGGATTTCTTTAGGAGAGGTGAGTTTAATAAGTTGCTCATATTGTTGGGGGGAGAGAATCATAAAGAAGTTGTGATCTAATGTAGATAAGGGTAGCACAAATTCTACTATTGTTCCTATGATACTTGCAAAATAGCTCCTAACATGGTTGACAATGACATCTTATTTGTTTATCATATTACCCATGTTGATATTATTCCTATTCCTCTTGGAAAGTAAACTTCTATGAAAGTAGCTAGTATTTGAATCATCCTCTTTGAATTATAATACCTTTGACTTTTATCTTGTAATAGAGTTGTGGATATGTAGTACATCCTGGTAAGTATATAAAGCAACTTTCTCCAATGTTTGTTAGTTTAATACCCCAGACGAGTATATATCTCCGTTTATCTATAAATTAAAATTTCTTTGGCATTTTGACTATTTTGCTTACAAAAATGATTGGACTACAAATGCTCTATTTAATGGCTACCATCTTTTTATGAAGTTGGAAGGATTTAAATCCCTATAATTGAAAGCTAAGACCCCAAAGTATGGCCTCTTCCTTGTCAATTATTTAAATCCCTATAATTGAAAGCTAAGACCCCAAAGTATGGCCTCTTCCTTGTCAATTACGTAGTTGAAAAAGGAGTTATCCTAGTCCTTAATTCTCTCATTTCGGCTAAGATAGGAGAGTGGTCAGCATAGAGATTCTTATGAAAGTGAGCCTTACATTTAAGAAAATTAAGAACCTAGTTTTGATTAACAAGTGTTATGTCAATTTTCCTTCTAATGTGTCAATCATCTTCCTACATATTACACTAAATGAAGTGGGAACCACTAGAGTTTATATCAATTAACTTTATGGAAGATAAATTAGGTATTAACTTGGACTTAGGCTCCACCTTATGCCTTCTGATTCAACTACAAAAGTAGTAAAATTGAGGTCCCTAAGAATCAACCAAGGACCAGTTACCAAGCTTCTTGGATCCCATAAATCTTTCCAAAAAGCCTCTCTCTCAAATGAATGATTTGATGCATAGATGAAGCTGAGTTATACGACCCCAATTTCCTTAATGACTATTTTTAAGTGTATGCTTTGCATTGAGCTATGCATACTAATGATCTTAACTTGGTTAGGAAAGTAGGCTGCTACAATCCTTCCAAGGTGGTGATGAGAATGGTTTGTAACAAACTTCCATTTATTGAGAAAGCTTGATTTAGAACAAGCTCCAACTCAAGTTTATTCTCAAGCAAATAAAAATCATAGGATGGATATAATTGACAAAATCAACTATAAGAAGTTGCTTCTTAGAATTATTCATACCTCTGGTACTCCAAGCTAGGATAGAGATATTAATAAGAGGTTGAAGATTTCTCTTTAGCCTTACTCCCTGATCTAATATGATAAATCAATTAGATGTAAAATTTTTAGCTCAATCAAAATTTATTTTAATTTAGAATATACAATATTATTTTATCTTAATTGATTAAGTTAATTTGAGCTTAATAGATTTTGGTAGTCTCAAATTTGAACAAATTAACTTTTTTTATTTAAAACTATATTTAATTTTGTCATAATAATCAAAATTTAAAATTAAAACGAAAAACCTTAGAACTATATAAGATTTTTGTGAAAAATTAAAAATAGTCATAAGGATCTAAAAATATAAAAGATTAATTTCATTAATTTCAATTATTTCAAAGTGTTATATAATTCCCATATAAATCTAATTTATTTACATCGAATAAAAAGTTTTTAACAATTAAATAGCTATACTTTTACTAAAATTTAATAAAAAAAGTTTAATTAATCATTTTTAATTATTATTAAAACTGATAAAAATGTTTTAATTTAGTATATATTTTATAAAGACTTGACTTCCGCGTAACTATTTTATATACATATTACTTGTCATATTATACGTTAAATAAAAAAGTTTTAATAAATAATAATTTCATATTTATATATTAAATAATTTATACATTATTTGAAGTCAATATAATTGATTGATGTTGCACTTTATATATATATCAATTGTCAAGGATTAATGATAACTTTGCAAGAAGTCTTAAGTTTGACAACTTTAATTTATGTAATTAATATATAACTTTTAACATGAATAATGATGGATGAGCCTAGATTTGACTTAATTATATATTTAAAGTAAAATTGACTCGAGATTAAAAATGTCGCTTTTATTAATATTTAATTATAACAAAGAAGACTCTATATTATTATTAATTTGTTGGTACGAGTACGAGACCAATTATTAGACCCAAATTTCACAAACAGACACAGTGCAGTAGATTCGTCACTGCATTACAAAATAAGTAATACCTATTATTTCTTCACCGACTTAGGAGAGAGCAGGGGGTACACTTTGCTCATTCCTGAAGAAATTAGAAGGATCAACTTTAGTTTTCACCCTCACCAGTCTGTCGAAATTGTCGCCGAAATATTTCCTGCCCCAGATGCTTGCTTTCTCATAACTGGTGTTGTATAAGTTGTTAACTCCAATGTCAAGATCACGATAGTTTATGTATGCCGAGCGAGGATTCTTGGAAACATATGGACC
>JANIHZ010000209.1:53891824-53906554 GCA_027478365.1 Erythroxylum rufum | reverse complement strand
ATTACCTTGGTGAGTATTTCTGATTTTTGATCTGATTTCAAAGCATTGAGAAGTGTTTTCCAAATCAGAATATATTTGTTGCACAGTCTTCCAGATTTGTCTTGCAGTTTTGCAGAATAGGTAGGTTCTTCCTATTTTTGGTTTAATTGAATTTATAAGCCAAGCCATGACAATAGAATTCTTAGCTTCTCAAGCACCGTAAGTGACTGTTGTTTTGTGTGGTTTAGGAATTGCCCCTGTTAGATATCCAGCCTTGCCTCTTCCTTTGATTACGAGCATGATTGATTGGGACGATTCTCGGAAATTTGTTCCATTTAATCTATCTTGCGTGATTTGCAACGAAAGATTATCAATAGGAGGAGATGGAGTTTGGGCTGAAGGTATTATGTAACTAGGTGTTTGGGATGAGGTTTGGAATTCATCAAAGGAATCGAAAGTTGGTTGAACTCCAGCCATGATGTGGCTTGGAAAAAAAAAAGCTACCAAAATCAGTAGCTTTGATATCATAAAACAAGAGGGTATAGATAATATCAGAAGAAAAAAAATCACTTTATTTCTCTGATTATATGTAATTTATACACAAGTATAACCTATTCTAATACTACTAAACTACTCGATTTTTTGTATATACTAACTTATCCAATCTATAGTATATCTTATCTTACCTATTAGAAGATAAACTTATCTCCTAGAAGATAACCTCTTAAGCTAACTAAACTTATCTAAAATAATTATCCAACAGGTTCCTTTACCACAAATAACATGAGTTAGTGTAGAAGCTAAAGGTTTTGCACATTACATGAGAGACATCTTTGATGAGGTGCAACGAAAGATAACAACTAGCAATTTATCTTATAAAAAACATGTTGATTAGCTCTTCGATTGGTGGAATTTAATGAAGGGAATATGGTGATGGTTAGAATTTGTCCAGAGCATTTTCCAAAAGAGAAATATAAAAAACTTCATTCATAAAGTGTTGGACCTTATAAGATCATTAAGAAAATAAGTTCTGATGTTTTGGAATTACCAAGTGATATGAGAATTAGTCCTATCTTTAACGTTGCAAACTTAACTATTTATCATGGATATCATGATAAGCAATCTCCTACTGCAGCTGTGAGAATTCCAATAATTCCTTATCTTAAAGAGGAGATAGAGGATATTCTTGATGAACAAATTGTAATCATAAGAGATGGAGGATATCAACAATTTCTTATCAAATGGATACGAAGATAGATTTTTGACAGTACTTGAATTTTATAATTTGAAGTTTGGAAGTTGAATCTAGGCTTATATGATTAGTAGTTATCACATTCTACATTGAGGACGACTTCAGACAAGCTGGAGTGAATTGATGCAAAAGAACTTGAAATATATAAAAGAAATAAAAGAGAAAAGATTAGTCAACCATAAGTTTTAGTTTGATGGGATGAGGATTAGGAATTGAGTTAATATCAAAGATAAGGGTTGAAATTTAGATTGTCTTGAGATTTCTTATTAGATAGGAAATAGCCAAAAGTTAAATATGTTAGTCTATTTTAAATATGTTATCCTAGTTTTTAAAGACTTAATAGAAGTTTTATTAGAATAAGATTTAAATTTACTAGGAACCCTTTCTTACTAGAGTAAGGGTCCTAAAAACTACTTTATAAATGTGTATTTTTAGGCCTTCAATGATAAACAATCTGAAATTTTTCTGCAAACTTGAGTGTTCAACTAGAAGGTATGATACTTTCTTCTAAAAGTGATTCTTAGAACCTAGGAGTGATTCTTACTTTCTTACCTTCCATTCTTAGTTCTCACCACAAAATTCCTACAACTAAAACCTTAACCTCCAGCGTATTAAACCCTAAAATACTGGCCTAATATCAGTCATATTTGTAATTTTGTGAGTTCTAGCTACTAGCTAATAATTCTTCTATTTGTCTTACATCATCCTCCCTTGCTTCTTAGGATCAAAGAAGATATTTTATATCTATATTGTGTCAAAGTTGACTTTGGGCATAAAACAGTATTTATAATACTTTGAAATAGACGATGTGGAAAAAGTGCTGCCTTCGCTAGTAGTCAAGTCTTTGCTTTGCTGTGCCGGGAACTACACAAGAAGTTTTAGTCTGTTCTCTTGTTTTGGGATCTAATCATAACCTATTCTTTCACTCTCGTGGCAATGAGATCTACGCTATATTTGTGCATAAATATTTTATTTTCCTTTCCTTATTTTTCTAACAAAAACTTTGCATCCATTGTTATACTGTATTCTATGTTCATCCTTTTTGTTCTATTACTATAACTGTTGTCCAAATTTTGCTCATCTTGGTTCTCAGGAATTAAAGCAGTATCCCGCTCTCAGAGTAGAGGTTGGAAATGCAGCTATTCAGTCACTTGATAGAATGAAGGAAGAAAGCAAGAAAGCAACCCTTCAGCTGGTTGATATGGAATGTAGCTACCTGACGGTGGATTTCTTCAGGAAACTTCCTCAATATGTTGACAAGGGCGGCAACCCAACACATTCACTTTTTGATAGATACAATGACTCCTACCTTAGGAGAATTGGTAAGATGAATGGGTTCTATGCAGACAGTTCCGTCTGGCATTTTAAGTTAGTAGTGAAGAGCAATGATTCTGTACGGTTGTTATGTATAAGCAGGGACAACTGTTTTATCATATGTCAATATGGTCTGTGCAAGTCTTCGGAACTCAATTCCCAAGTCCGTTGTCCATTGTCAAGTACGTGAAGCGAAGAGAAGCCTGCTCGATCACTTATTCACTGAGTTGGGTAAAATGGAGGTGAGAATGATGTCCTTTCTTTGTTTCATGGTTGTTCATACTTGGATATGTGAAACTGCCTTTCTGATCCTGGATTTTGATGATGCATATTACTGCTATTTGGATAAACTTCGCAGCAAAAGTATTTGTCTTCATTATTGAATGAGGATCCTGCTGTCATGGAGCGACGGTCTGCCCTTGCCAAGAGGCTGGAGTTATACAGGAGTGCACAAGCAGAAATCGACACAGTCGCGTGGTCTAAGTAGAGTTGAAGCATTTTTGTACAAGCATTTTAGTTTGATGACTTTGCCGTTCTTCATTTGTGCTAGGGAAGAAGGGAGGTTTATGAGCTGTCTTCCGCTATTGATCATCTGGTCCTTAGCATATTCTTACGAGGGGAACAAGGTTTATATTTATTGAATTCCACATATATTTGCCTAGGATACACCGATATACAGTAGCGGAGTTGTGTACCTAAATAGGCAGCATGAGCACCAAAGTTCTTCAATATAAAATTTGTTCTCGTTGCGTGCCACTAGCTTCACTGGTAATGACTTCCACTGAAAACCTGTCTTTAGACAACCTTGATGTTGAGGTAGGCGTTTGAAGCAATTTTATGTTGAGGTAGGCGTTTGTAGCAATTTTATGAATACACCGGATTTGGTTTGGTACGATATTGTACTCGTATTGGTTAATAATGAGTATCGTTTAGGGTAATTTTTTAAATTTATATAGTCATTAAGTTTTTTAAAAATTGTAAAACAGTAATTTTGTCTCTAAAAATTATAATCACAGAAATTTAAAATAATAATCTATTTGGTTTTATTAATTGCTTGTTACATATTTTACATATAAATAATAATTATAATTAATATGAAAAAATAATGACGGCCTTTAGTAAATTCTTTATTATTGGTTTTATTTTCTTAGGATTCCTTTAAATGAATTTAGGGAGATGTAACAAAATTGTGGGTGAATGCAGTGTTTTCTTATTGCTCATATAGCGTTAATATATACACAATACGTGAAAGAGTTTTCTAGCTATGTAAACAGTAAATTCTCGCTAACTATAAATGGCTATTGTGGGAGATTTTCCTTAATTGTCTCTTATGCTATTTTACCAAATCAACCCAAATATACACTTCCCATATTTACATAACTACATAATTACACCTTATTACTCTCCCTCAAGTGGAACATAACTACATAATTACACCTTATTACTCTCCCTCAAGTGGGAGCATGAAGATGATGTCTTATGCACACATGGACATTGCCATACATATTCCCACCTCTTTGAAAGATGCCTGGAGCTATTGTGGTTAGTGGGGAAGTAGTATCAGTTGGGTAACATTAGAATAGGTCCATTCAATAATCCACTTGTTGTGGAAGTAGTTTAGGAAGTAATTTGGTGTTTCCGTAATAATAGGCTGGGACTCAGCCAAAGTGGTTTAATTGGTTTAGGTTTCTTTATTTCCAAGTTAATTAGTTTCGTAATCTCTCTGAACTAAAAGGCTATACATTGATAACTGTATCTTTAATAAAGATCATCATAAAACATTATCAAAAAAGTATCTCTCTCTTAATTCTTTTCTTAATCTTTCTATCTTTCTGTTGTTTTTTCCTAAATTATGTCTTAGATCCCAAATTAAACCCATCAATTGGTATCAGAGTCGATTTCATAAAAAAAAAGAGACCTGCCAAAAGGCAACTAATGATATACAGAGCGAAGTTGCTGATCTCCTTTCTAAACAAGAAGCTATATTGAGTCAAGTCAACAACAATTATGATCAACTGAGAACACGAGTAGACGACAACTATGATCAATTGAGCGCGATGGTTCAAAACCTCAAAAACAAGTTTCAAGCATTTTGAGCTGCTGTGACTCCAACACGGTCTAACGTTGGGGGAAACCTATTCTCTGGAGCAAGGAGCTCATGAGCTAGTTTAGATGACTCCAACACCCGCGGAGCAGACTCATCAAGACACCGACCCAAGCTGTTGTTTCCCATATTTGAAGGTGAGAATCCTTAAGGGTGGCTATTTCAGTCCGAACAATATTTCCAATACCATGGCATTCCAAAGGAGGAGAAATTGCCAATTGCCTCATTCCACTTCGACGGATTAGCATTACACTGGTATGAATGGTACAGTAAGTTTAGAGTGACTTTGTCTTGGACCGAGTTCAACCATGCACTTTTGCAGAGATTTGGTCCTACGGATTATGAGGACCTTAGAGAAGCATTAAAATGGTTGAAACAACAAAGTTCGGTGGAAACATATCAAGAAGAATTATCCAACAGGGTGGATGGATTACCTGAGTCAGTAGCTTCATTGGAGGGTTGAAGGATGAGCTCGGAACTGATGTAAGAATGAACAAATCACGAATTCTCACTGATGCAATAGGTTTGGAAAGGCTAGCAGAAGGGAGGAACTAACAATCACATAGACAAAATTTTCCTCCATAGAACATGACGAATACAAATTCTAAACCCACTACTTCCTAACACCTCAGCGGTCAATGTACGGCCATACCGGTACCTGTATTATCAAAAATTTGAGAATGAGAAATAGGTGCAGGAACTACTCTCTAATGGTCTTATAAGACCCAGTACCAACCCATTCTCTTCACCAGTACTTTTGGTGCGAAAAGTTATTAGGGAGTGGAGATTCTGTATCGATTACAGGGCCTTGAATTCAATCAGTATCAAGGATAAGTTTCCTATTCTGGTGATCGAAAAACTCATGGATGAGCTTTTTGAAGCTTGATATTACTCAAAGTTCGATCTTAAAGCTAGCTACCATCAAATACGCATTTATGGACCCGATATTCCAAAAACTGCATTCAGGACACACAACGGGCATTACGAATTCGTAGTGATGCTGTTTGGCCTTACTAATGCACTGTCAGCCTTTCAAAGTTTGATGAATGACATCTTCCTTCCATATCTTCGCAAATTCATCCTTGTGTTTTTCGACGATATTTTGGTTTATTCCAAGACATGGGAGGAACATCTGCAACATCTCCAAATTGTGCTGGACCTCCTGACACAACATCAACTTTATGCAAATTAAAAGAAATGCATATTCGGTGTGCAGCGTGTGGAACACTTGGGGCACATTCTTTTGGGTAATGGAATCAAACCAGATGATGCCAAAATTCAAGCAGTTTGTGAATGGCCCGAGCCCAAAAATATAAGAGAGGTACAAGGATTTCTAGGCTTAGCAGGGTATTACAGAAAATTTATCCAGCACTGCGGAGTGATTGCAGCTCCATTAAACCGACTGCTTGGCAAGGAGGGATTTCAATGGATAATGGAGACCGCTGACACGTTCAAACATCTCAAAGAAGCCCTCACCCGAGCTCCTGTTCTACGATTACCTGACTTCAATCAAATTTTTGTGGTAGAATGTGATGCCAACGAGATCAGGGCGATCATAATGCAAGAAGGGAGACCAATGGCCTTCTTTTGTGAGGCCCTCAAAGGTACGACCATCAAATACTCAACTTATGAAAAGGAGATGCTGGCTATAGTTAAATAGGTTCGTAAATGGCGTCCATACCTCCTAGGTCGAACTTTCATTGTGAGAACCGATCAGAGGAGTTAAAAATATTTGTTGGAACAACGAAGCATAACTTCGGCCCAAGTTTGTTGGTTGCCTAAGCTCCTAGGGTATGATTACCAGATAGAATACAAGAAAGGATCCACCAACAAGGCAACTGATTCTCTATCATGTAAAGCTGAGATACACTTCATTGCAATCTATCGACCAAAATCGGACTGGTGGACACAGTTACAAAATGAATGTGCTACAGATTACTACTATGAACAATTTAAAACAAATATGCAGGCACAATCACAGGATGGAGTGTGGTTACTAGAAGAAAAGGTAATCCTTAGCCCTCAATCTGCTTTGATTCCTACTATTATTTCTAAGATGGACGACACTGCTTCGAGGGGGCATTTTGGCTTCCAGAAAACCCTAAGTCGGGTGAAACTAGATTTCTATTGGGTTGGAATGCGTCAGACGGTGAGGGACTATATTCGACAATGCGAAAATGCCAGAGGAACAAAACATAACTGTTGATGCAGACTAGACTTCTACAATCTCTCCCAATACTGACTAGGATTTGGATCAACTTATCCATGGACTTTATTGAAGGACTACCCCTTTCTGGAGGTTGTCAGACAATAATGGTCATGGTAGATCGTTTGTCAAAGTATGCCCATTTTGTGGCCTTGTCGCCACCCATCAATGGCCCACAGGTTGCTAAAGCTTCCATGAAGAATATTGTGCATTTGCATGGAATGCCGGCAAGCATTGTAAGCGACCGTGATAAGGTTTTCATTGGCAATTTCTAGACAACTTTGTTTGAGTTGCAGGGAACACGGTTGAATATGAGCACTAGTTATCACCCACCGACGGATGGACAAACGGAGGTTATTAATTGGACCTTGGAGCAATATTTGAGGTGCTTCACTAGTGATCGACCTAAGCAATAGAAAGATTGGTTGGCCTAGGCCGAATATAGCTACAACACCGCTTGTCATTCTTCCACTCAGATAACTCCATTTGAAGCAGTTTATGGAACCCCACCACCATCTCTTTTAAGGTATGTCCCTGGTACTTCGAAAGTAGCCGACATGGATGCACAGCTACGAGAACGAGATTCCATCTTGAAAGACCTCATACTTCACCTCCTTCAAGCCTGAGACAAAATGAAAAGCATGGCTGACAGTCATCGCCGAGATATAGAATTTGCGGTGGGGGACCATGTCTTTCTTAAGCTTCAACCTTACTGCCAGAATTCGGTGGCTTTCTGGGCTTCGCTCAAGCTGTCTCCACATTTTTTTTCCTTTCAAAATTATTAGATGGGTTGGAGACATTGCTTATCGATTGGAGTTATCAGAGGGGTCTATAATCCATAATGTCTTCCATATAAGTCAGCTGAAACCTTGTGTTGTTGATATTCCGATTACTTCCCCTTGCTTGCCTCCTTCTAGTGCGGAGCATCCTATATTGCGACAACTTGGAAAGGTCCTGAGCCGACGGGTGAAGTAGAAAGGCCACTATAAACCCAAAGAAGAAATACTCGTTAAATGGAGGGGAGCATCGCCGGAGGACGCAACATGGGAAGATGCGCGACGGTTATTGAGGGTGTATCCTGACTTTGTTCTTGAGGATAAGGACCAAGCGAAGGGGGGAGGAGTTGATATATCCTATGCACATATGGACATTGCCATGCATATTCCAAACTCTTTGGAAGATGCTTGGAGCTATTGTGGTTAGTGGGGAAGTGGTATCAGTTGGGTAATGTTAGAATATGTCCATTCAATAATCCCACTTATTGTGGAAGTAGTTTAGGAAGTAATTTGTTATTTCCGTAATAATAGGCTGGGACTACGGATGGCAGTGGGTTTTCAACCCGATTAATATCTGCACCACCCGACCTTAAAAAATGGATATGGAGGCTAAAAAATAGATTTTAAATGGATGTTGAAAAATGGATGTGGATATGGGTCTCGTGATAACCCGAACCGATGGATACCCATATCTGACCCGTTTTTCTTAACTCATTTTTTCTGTACATAACTTGATATCCCCACTTTACTCTTATATAATTTATGAGCCTGCAAAACATGAATGCATTAATTGGTAAGCAAAATTAGACATGTAGGTAAAACTATAATAGCATTATAGTGATTCATATTCTTATTATAAGAATCACTGTAGATGTAGTACACTAGTACTATTATAAGAATCACTATAATAGTACTACAGGATAACAATCCTAGACCAATTCTCTTATATCACTACCATGTAATTAAGATTGTTTTCACTTTATGTATTCTTCCGAGAAAGAGAAACATAAAGTCTTTTGAAAAGACACTATGAAGAAATTCTTCTCAAAGTAGTAAAGTACCCACTGTGAAGAAAGTCTCTGTGAAATGAGAGATGCATTTGTCTTCTCAAAGCAGTAAAGCACCCACTGTGAAGAAAGTTTTTATCACTCATATGACTATATGAGAGACGCATCTGTTATTTAAAAAGCGTTTATTTATTTCACAAAGACACACCAAACCAAAGGTCGTCTGTTTAATGAGCATTTATTTCGTTTCACAGAGACGAATTGCTTATTAATGATACAACTAAGTTCGTGAGTGGAAGTCTGGAACCGATGGATACCCATGCAAAGTCCTCACCTGGTTATAAATGTATTTCACCTTTTTCCAGGTAAAAAGAGTCCCTTCGTCTGGCAAAGCTATCTTAAAGCAGATTATGTTAAATAATTCCTTCAATCTTTTATATATCCAATCAATCCTTTAGGCAAATTCTACTCTTTTACAAAAACAAGTCATATAAAACGTTGCCTGTTTTGTGGTCTCTTTATCCTTGTAGGCTGATTGCCGAACCACCCACTCAGTGCGGTGGTTTTTTGGTCACCGGCACCAACTGCATCTCAAGCTTTTTTGATATTTACTGGCCACTTTGTAAAGCCTAGATATGCAGACTCTTAGTACTTGGTAATTGGTATGAATGTTTTTTTTTTCAAAATACCATTTTACATTCTCTCAAAAGTCTCATTCTCTCAACAAATTAATTTCAAAGTCGTGTTGTTTCTTTCCTTTTTCACAGATGGAATAACAAATCAAAAAGGTTGTTTTCTTTGCGACTTATAAGTTAAATGAAATAATGTCTGAGAATCGTTAACAAATCATTAATAAAGGAGTTAAGAATCATACAACACCTCATAACGAAGAGGAGCTTACAGCTATGGACTTTGGTGATCATGGTGCAACTAAAAGCAAGAAGCGTACTTCTCTTGTGTGGCTAGAGTTTACTTTGATGACTGTGAAAGGTGTTGATAAGACTAAGTGAAAGCATTGCAAAAGGAAGCTTTCTGCTAAAGGTACGAACGAGACTTCACATCTGCGTAAGCATTTTATCAAGTATTGTCCAAAGAAACATTTAAGATTTGTTAGAGGCCAGAAAACATTATTAATTGGGAGTGGGACTAAGTCTGATGAGAAAAAAATATTGCAAACCTACAAATTTAGCCAAGAGTTCTCAAGAAGAGAGTTAGTTAATATGATCGTAATGCATGAGTATCCTTTGTCTATGGTTGATTACATTATTTTCAGAAGATTTGTAGTGAGTTTAAACAATGAATTTAGGATGATATCTCATAATACATTGAGAAATGATATCTTAAAAATGTTTCTAAGTGAAAAATCAAACTTGAAAAGAATGTTGGAGGATTATGGGTCTAGGATTGCTATCACTATAGACATGTGGACAGCTTCCAACCAAAAGAAAGGATACATGGTTATGACCGGACACTTCAGTGATGGAGAATGGGTTCTAAGACATCGAATTCTAAGGTAATTAATTTTCTTAGATTTAACATGTTTCCTTCCCTATTGACAATATCAAGTTTTCTTAAGATGTTATATGTAAATACTTTGCCTAATCTTTATCTTGGTTACCATATATAGATATAGTAATTTGCATGTTTAGTAATTAATTCCTTTATAAATGCTAAATATTAATTATTTAAAGAACCATTATGTGTTCTGTATTTAAGTTGTAATAAAATTTTTATTATTTTATTTTATAGGTTTATATTTATGTCGTGCCCACATACAAAGGAGACTCTATTGAAATTTTTATAGGAGTATTTGTATGAGTTTAGCCTATAAACCAAGATTTCTTCTGTGGTTGTGGATAATTGTAAAACAGATGACACAATGATGAACCTTCTACATGAGAAGCTTGATACCAATTCTCTTATATTAAATGAAAAATTTTTGCATATGCGATATAGCGCTCATATATTAAACTTGATTGTCAAGGATATTTTGGATTTCATAGGTGAAGAGTTAGAAAGAATTTGTGATTGTATTTTATTTTAGGCATCAACTCCTAAAAGGATAGAGAAGTTTAAGGATGTAACCAAGTTTTTGAAAGTTTCATCTTCTAAAAAGTTAATTCTTGATTATAAGACAAGGTGGAATTCTACTTATTTGATGCTTGAGATAGCTTTGCCATACGAAGGTGTTTTCAAGAGGTTGGAACGTTTGAATAATCTACTTAAGTTTACTTTTCCTAGTGATGAAGATTGGAAGTTGGCAAACATTATTTGTGACAAATTGAAAATATTTTACAAGGTAACAGAGCTTTTTTCTGGTAGAAAATACCCCATTGCGAACTTGGTCTTTCGACATGTTTATGAAATTAAGTTGAAGTTATTTGAGTGGATGTCGTCTCACTGTGATATTGTTAGAACTATGGCACTAAAAATTGTCGAAAAGTATGATGAATATTGGTTTTATGTGAATGGAATGCTAGCTATTGCTTCTGTTTTGGACCCAAGAAATAAGATAGATTGCGTTGAGTTCTATTTTCGTGACATTTATGGAAGTAAAGCTAATATTGAGATTGAGAGGGTGAAGAGCTTGCTTTATGAACTATTGTTAGAATATCAAGACAAATATGCTTTGGATATAAGGAACTCTACAACATGTAGTAATTCAGTTGTTTCATCGTCTTCATGTGAGGCTACCCATCTTGGAAAACATCAAGCAAATTGTGGAGATAGCGATAATTTTTCCATGTATAAAAAATCAAAGAAAAGAAGGGTAAACTTAAGATCTGAACTGGACCATTATTTGGAGGAAGATACAATGCCTGAAAATAACTATTTTGACATTTTGGCTTACTGGAAACAAGAATTCAAGTATCCAACACTAAGGATGGTTGCCTGACATATTTTATCAATACCTATTTCTACAGTTGCTTCAGAAAGTGCATTTAGCATGGGTGGTAGAGTTCTTAGTCCACATCGCTCAAGACTTCATGCTAATACTGTTGAAGCATTGATGTGCTTGCA
Source organism: Erythroxylum rufum (assembly GCA_027478365.1). Classification (NCBI taxonomy): domain Eukaryota; kingdom Viridiplantae; phylum Streptophyta; class Magnoliopsida; order Malpighiales; family Erythroxylaceae; genus Erythroxylum; species Erythroxylum rufum. The sequence continues at coordinate 53,894,895 of JANIHZ010000209.1, read as the reverse complement.
AAAGGTAGCCTTTGCGTGCAAAAGTCACAGCGCCCAGGGTGCTTTTTCCTCCTTTCCCGTTTTGATTTCTATTCAAAACAAAGCTCTACTTTTAAGACAACATTCACATTGACAAGCGAAGGGGTTTCAAGCAGGACTTTGTATCGGAAGGTAAGCATTGTATCGGTAAAAAATGGTATAAAATTGGAGAACTTTGTAATGGCTAGGACTATTAGCCTTTTCGATTGATATCCGCCGGTGCAAATATCGGTCAAATATCAGTGATATTGTGATTTTCAAAAAGTTGGAGGACTAAATTGCAAAAAATAAAGTTAAAAGTCCAAACAAAATCAAATTGTTTCCCAAACCCATTCGACCATTCCAGATTTAGCAATTGTTGCGCCCCCCGCCTCAGGTGCACCACAACTCGCAACTCACCAGCTCCTCTCATCTGCCAATTACCAGTTGTGTCAACCATCGCCATTCACCAATCGTAGTATCGTGCTAGCCAACAGCCACTCGCTAGTCATCGCCAGTTGCCCCAATCAATCACACCATCTCCGCCAATCATCACACTCTTGTGTTGCAATCTAAATTTGCAGTGTTGTAACTTATGACTCGTCACCTGTGAGCTTAAGTCAAGGCTGCATTTTGCTAGCGTGTGTATGTGTCAATTGTGGAACCGTGTGTGTGTCAATTGCGTGTGTGTGTGTGTTTGCTTGTGTTGTAGACTTATGGAATTATGGATGTGCTGTATGAGTCTATAATCTATCATGGATGGCTTATGAATTTTGAATTGTGAATATGTAAATGTGAAATAGTGAAATGGAAGTTTGAATTTGTGTCATTTATTAAAATTATCATGATGTTGACTTGAAAATTAGAATTGATTGTGTTTCTAACTTTCAGTGAGAACTAGAATTTTGAATTGCATTAAAAATTTGAGTTTGAGGTTATTTATTTGTTGTCTTAATTGAAAACTAGAATTGGATTATGAATTTCAGGTTGTTCTTGTTTAAAATTTGAGATTGAGATATATTAAAAATTGAATAAAAGGTTATTCTTTATTATAAATTGGGTTATATATTATAAATTGAATTTTGTAGTCATCAAAATAGATTAATTAGTTTATGGTTGAATCGTATGATAAGCAATTATACAAATTGAATTATGGTTGTGAGTTTAAGTCTATGGTTGGATCATTTAATCAACTGATCAGTAATCATACAAAATAAGTTATAGTTAAGAGTGTATGGTTGAATCACATAATAAGTTATAGTTAAGAGTTTATTGTTGAATTATGTGATTACATAAATTGAATTATAGATATGAGTTTATAATTGAATTATATAATAACACAAAATGAGTTACACTTGTGACTTTTGAGTTTATAATTGAATTATATAATCATACAAAATAGGCTATAGTTGTAGGTTTATTTTTGAATTATATAATTATAAAAATAATTTATAGTTATGATCTAATGTTTGAATTATGTAATCAAACAAAATGACTTATCGTTGGAAAGAAACATGAGTTATTGAGAAACTATTATTGATCTATTTCTTCATTTTTTTACACAACTTTATTTTGATATGAAATTATTAAGTTAATTTTGATGCATGTCTTTATTTATTTTTACAAATAAATGGAAAAAAGTTTAAATACTCCTAATAATTCAACCACTTCAGCAAGATTTAATGATCCAGCTTGGGCTAATATTGAATTGGTTCTCGGAATGAAGAACCATATCATTTGTTTCTTTTAACCATATAATTTGTTTCTTTTATAATAAGTGTTTGAAAGGTGGAGGAATCACCATATTAAAGAAGCATTTAACTACGATAAGAGGTTATGTAAAGTTTTGTAAAAAAGTGAGTCATGATGTGAAATGACAAATGATGAATTTAATTAAAAAGTATCAGCATGAAAAAGATAGAAGATAAAGATTAAATTACTAAATTGGTAATGAAAGTTCTTTTGTTGGTGGTTAAGATGATAATGAGAATGTTAAAAGTAGTAGTATTCCTACTCAACAAGAAGATAATTTTATACCTGATGTTAGGAAAAGAAGAAGACATGTGTCTAATTTTTTTGCATCACGAATAACTCCCAGAGCTCAACCTTTAATCTGTAATGCCTTACAATTTAAAGAAGCGGCTCATAATATAGATATGACAATGACTAGTAGGTGGTATGATTTAGGTATAACATTCAATGTTGCTCAATCTTATTATTATCAACCTATGGTAGATGCTATTGCCTCTTACAGTCTAGGATACAAAGCTCTTTCAATTGAGGAATACAAAGAAAAACTTCTAAGTAACTATATTTATGAAATAAAAAGTTATTTGGATGAAAGAAGAATGACTTGAGTTACTTTTGGGTGTTCAGCCATATGTGATGATTAGAAAAATAGAAGACATGAACCTATTATTAATTTTTTGGTTTATTATGCAAAAGGGACAATATTTTTGAAGTCTATTGATACATCTGGTCTTATTAGAAATATCAATACTCTATTTCAGATATTTGATGAAGTTGTGAATAGAGTTGGGCTGGAAAATATCGTTTAGTTTATTGTGCTACACATTACATTGACCTAATGTTGAGAAATATAGAAGATGTTAGATATTTTCATATTATTGATGAGACTGTACAACAAGCCAAAAAAGTGACCAAGTTTATCGACAATCGTGTATTAAGACAAATGTTTACAAGTAATAAGTGAGTTATAATTCAGCATGATAGGTCTAATGATGGATTGGAGGTTTTAAGAATTATGCTTAAAGATGACAAATTTTGGTCCCAATGTTAATTTGCATTCAAGTTTGTGAGTCTTTCATGAGGGTACTTCGTCTGGGTGATAGTGATGAGAAGGCGATAATGGGTTATTTCATGATATCATGAAGAGGGCGACGGAAGCAATCTAGGTCAATTTAAAAAATAGGCTTTCTTTATATATACCTTGTAACACCCCATGTTAGGGATTAGAAAATTTAGAAATTTTCAGTACATCATATGCTTAGCATAATTGAGTTTTCGCTAATATGTGCATATGAATTTTGACTTATTCAAATAATTGTACATGC
>JANIHZ010000209.1:53852378-53863098 GCA_027478365.1 Erythroxylum rufum | reverse complement strand
AAACTAAACTACTATACATAAATTAAATTAAACAACAAAAAATTTTGCTAGAATTTATCAATGGGTTTTGAATCGTTAATATTCAAAACCTATTGATTAATTCTAGCAAAATCAATCTTCATGGTGTTCTTGTTCCTCTCTTTGAAACTATTAACCATAAATTAACAACAAGCTCTATTAATCCCAAATTTCCCCTAGTTTGTATCCATTTAAAATAAGCTCTTTAGTTAAGTCTAGCTTTCAGACAACCTATAATAAACTCTCTAGATTTAGTGTGAAACTAAATTACGTAATAGGAGAATAGGTTAATCTAGGAAACAAACACATAAGCTTGGGTCCTTCAACCTATGTTATGTTATCCCTGATGATGCGCAACCATTATTTTATCACAAGTTAATCAGAGTTATAATGATTATGTATTGCTATCTAAATTATAGCAATGAGTTTATACATGAATAATATATTTAGATTATCTAAATCATTCATAAATAAATACAAAAATTAATAATATAATAAAATAATCAATTTCAAATGATAGTTAAGAATAAAATCACTAGATTAATCAATGCCTAAACATGTTCGTCGACCTTAATATCCTCCGTGGAACTGGAAAAATGAAGTTTATTAGTTCCTTATAGCTCTCCAAAGGGTGAAGAATCTGCCCCCTGTTAAGTCTTTAATGTCTTCATGCCTTATTTGGCCTCTTAAATGCTCTTTTATACTTAAAATTATGGTTGTGTCACAATATACTTAAAATTAGGGTTTTGTAACAATACACGATCAGCTATAGGAGTGTGTAAGTGATCACATATGTAAAAATTATATAAATCGAGAACATAAACGTTCATAATGAACTACAAGACTACTTACACAGCTGTGCAAGTTTGCACATGGCTGTGTAGGTTGCAATGGTGGCTAAAATGTTATCTTCAAGCTCCTACATGCTTTTAGTGACTTAAACTATCCCATATATGACTGTGTAAGTTATAGTAGCTTCATATTTTGTGTCATTTTTCCTATTTTTACCCTAACTCATCTCATTTGTTTCTGAAGGAAAATAAGATTGAACATCAATTGAACAAAACCAAGGATATGTTTTTAGCTCATTTTGGTTCATAATCTTCCAATTTGTACCTAAAAGAAATATGAACCAAAATAAGTATCTTAAGCACATCCTAACATTAATCAATAAGCATTAGGGAGTAAATACATAGTCAATGAAGGATTTATCACTCTTATCAAAAGCGAATGTTATCCTTTATGCTCTTACCTTATATTAAGTCCCTTGGCTTGGGTTAATGATCATTATAAGGATTACATTGAGCCTTGTTATCTTATAGATAATTTGTATATTGTATTATAGTAAGAAATAGGTATAAGGTTCTTTAAGTTATAGGATATAAAATTTTAAACGACAAGGCAAATTAAATTTTTATAAAATTCTTTAAGGATTTTACCCAAAGAGAAAAACTCCAGGATAACACTTATTATAGAATTACCCAATAAGCTCCAAGAATTTTGATAAAAGAATGCACTAAAATATCTAGGTTATGGGAATTTTTAGTAATTATATTGAAAAATGATCTCTCAATGTCTTCTTTAGGAAAGGATATTGAGAGAAAATTAACTTGGTCATTAGATATAGAGTTGGGATGAAGGATCTGAATTCTTGGATGACAGAAACTTTTACTCTAGAATAACCTAACGAATCTTTGAAATAATTCAAATATAATGCCTTTAAATTCTCTTTGTAATCAATAACAGTTATAAGTTTATCAAATAGAGAGTTGATGATATTGTGGTTGTTTATAGTAAGGATTGTAAAATAGAAAATTTGGTGTTTTTATCTCCTTTAAACAACCATTATATCATGGATCTCTAACTGAGTAGAGAATTATGTGTTGACTGCATTAATATAACTTAAAGGGCTAATTTTTCTTGTTTTAAGAGCATTAAATAACCTAGTTTATAATTGATCTTGGGCTAAATAACATACATATCCTTTTTGTTTTCTCAATTATCTGAAGGGTATTGCTTCCATCTTTCGTATTTAGTAATTGTAGATCCTCAATAATTGCTTGATTTGAAATTAAAAAAATCCTTAAAGTATCAGTGTTGTGTTTCATTAGAAGTGCCCTTTTGGCTTACTTAAAAATAAAGTAGTGTTGAATTCCCCTAGGAATAGCTAAAGGTTAGTAATAGAAGTTGCTAGAGTATTAAGATCTTTCCCTAGAATTTTCCTTTGAGAGGCCAAATTGTATATATAGAAAAATAGTGACTATATCCATAGCTAGTATTTAATTTGATACAAGTGAATTTAAACTGTATGAATTGATTAGTGAAGTTGATTTTCTCCGCGCCAACTTGTTTAGGATTAAACATGACTAACACTTTGGGATTTCCTTATGGTTCTTTTGGGTTTTAGTAGTGGAATTGCCTTTTGACAACTTAAAAGTTGCCTCTATGTCTATTACAATTTTAATAAGATTAAGAATATCTAAATGGAATTGGTTTGAAGGTATTAGGGGTGCATCTTCCTGCTTCAAAATATTAGGAAAATAAAAAGTATCTTAAGGTAAAGTGGAAGTAGTTCTAGGGGAATTAGTGTGATCTATTACTGAGTGCTCATAAGTAAAAGTATTAATAATATATTAGCTCATCATTATAGCGATTAGCTTATACTTTATTTATAACCTTATTTACAGCACTCTATATTAACTTCTTGCTTAATTCACATAAGCTCAGATATCCACTCGTGACAAACACTTTTCTTATTAGCTTCCAAAATTTATTTGGTGTTTTAAGAGGTTTTCACTGAAAGTAGAGCCCAATCTCAACTTCTTCAAGTTTATTATCCTCATTTAGTGTTTGATTTTTAAGATCTAGAGGGAATGTTAATTCATCAAGAACCTAAATGCAATCTCTTACATATATTATTCTTTTAAGAGTAGTTACATTTTCATATAAACATATTGTCCTTCCTAAGGAAACTTCCAAATAACTCAGGCTATTTATAGACTAATAGTCAAAAGGATTATTATAGAAATTAATTTAAACAAGTATTAGCTTTAATAGTTATTATTGAGAACCAGACTCAAGTTTTCATTATTGTAAAAGCAATATTCCATTATAATGCTATTGTTCATATTTTATAGTTTTCCTCATTATTAGAATGGCTTTACCTTTTATAACCATAAGCTCATCAAAAGGAGAAGAAAAAGGAACCTTAAAGGGAAGATGAAATAGAGGAAGTAAAGCTAAGGAAGGAGTGGGGCCTAGATGAGGTTAAGCTAAGGTGGGAGTAAATGGCACAACAACTATAGAAGTTATTAGTAAGTTTGAGCTACGATTGAAATGGTTATATGGACATAGAAAAGAGATGGAGAAGAGGTATAAGGAGGAAGAGTGATAGGTAAGATCTACTGTAAGGAGGAGTAGAGGAATTGTGGAATGAGGAATGAAGCTTGTATAACATAAGCTCATGACAGTTTCTTGGCCCTCATAGACTAAATAAGATGATGATTCCATTCCCATAATTGGAACGGATTAAAAAAATTGGGAGGGTGAGAAAGATCCCACTCAAAGTACCTTATTAAAGTGGAAACTAACAAAATTTTTTAGAGGAAAGGAAAGGAAAGAAAATAATGAAATACAGTCAAAGAGAAAGCCAAACAGAAGTTAGAGGATTTTCACATTTATGAATTCCTTTTCAATTAGTTTGCTTAATTGAAAAGATAACTATAATTAGCTAAGGCTTGAAGTACTTTTCCAAGTTCCATTTCTCCTATAGTTGAAAAGAGGCATTTTAAGGAAAAAAACAATTATTTAAAATTACAATTTGATTAGAAACATTGAAATTTTTACTCTAATTTAAGCCATGAGTTTTTCTAGTAAGAAAATAGAAACGATATGATTCAAAGGACAATCCATTGGATACTTAAAAGGTTAAAACTCAATTATTGTATAATTTTACTCATTTTAAAAATTATTCTTATTATTTTGAACTACTTAAAATAATCTTATAGTATTGTTTGCAAAGGAAGGGAATTAATTAATTAATTAATAATAAGAGTTATTGAAATGCATCTCTACCCAATCACAATCCATCTAGGTATACTATCAAAATCACTCTACTACTAATGTAACACCTAGCAATAGTACATCCATACTAAGATATTAAAGATAAGAACAATTGAAGGCCACTAAAGTTTACTCCATATTGTAGCTCAACATCTAATGTATAAGCTATTGTATAGGCCTTAGTTTACTTTGAAATTCTCTTAAATTCCTTTCCTTCTAAATTAAATATATGGTTGTGTCGAAGGAGATTCTAAATCTAGTAGACTTAATTTTGCATTTCCATTTCAAAACAACACACTAATTTACAATATCAATCTAATTTCTCACTAAACAAGTTAGATTGTCGCCCTCAAGATAGATTTTCAAAGATATTTATTGTCCTCTAAAATCCTCCATAGCCTCCATGCCATATCATTTTTATTACTTAACTTTAATAGGGCTATCCTTAAACCACCTTCATCTTTAGGTAAGCAAATGGTCTCTTATTTAACCTTTTCTTTACATTTTCTAACTTCTTGATCAGCCCCCAAAAGGTTTTAAATAGTTTTTATATTTCCTTTACCAAATTCTTTAGAAATACAATATAAAAATAAAAATAAATATGAAATAAATTAAATATTGAATTAATTAATCTCTACCATCATAAGTAAGGATCTTGTTGCACCAGTTCTTGATCCTTTTCTGAATTTTCTTAATGAGTGGTATGAACTCCTTGTAAGGTGGTCTCCTATGAGAGATTGGAACTCTTAGATAGGTAAAACGAAGTTGCTTCTATAGCTATCCTATCGACCTAGTAATCTAGGAAGAAATATCTATAGTAGATAAGGATATCAAGAAGCAACTTTGATCCTTGCTCATTTCCGGCCTAGATAGTTCCTTAAAGCATCTCAAAGCATTTATTAAGTCACTTATAGAGTTCAAATCTATCTCAAACAAAATCAATAGGTGATACATGTGAAATGCATCGTGTTTTAGGGTATAGTTTGATATGTGTTTATTTGTTTATTCAATTGTTTAGTTTGTGTTTTCGGTAGAATTGTGTTAGTTTGTGAATTACTTATGTTTAGGTGTTTTTTATGGGTTAATAGAAGCATCTGAGCTTTATTATTATGTCTTTGAGGTACCTTGATGTGTTTGTTAGTATTTCAGGGCCAACATTGAAGAACGGAGAAGTTTCGGAGACATTTGGGCCAAAATAACAGCCCACGACAGTGGCCCACATGCCACAATTGTGATAGAAGCATTGGAGACAACCCACGATCATGACAGAAGCCCAAGACATAGCCCACGATTGTGGCCCATTTGCCGCGATTGTAATAGAAGGTTTATATATCACCCATGATTGTGGCTTGCATCAAGCAGACGCACAGATACTCAAAAAGGTCAAAATTTGAGGGATTTTTTAGACCTTTTCGACTTCGAAAAAACCTTAGGGCTACCTAGAACACAAAAAAGTATATTAAAAATAAGACAAAGAAAGAGACGGATTTTTTGCATCAGCCACTATTGGAAAACCCTAGAGAGAATTGGCAAGAGATTGAGAACGAGACAAAGGAAGAGGAACATGGAGAAGAAGCTGACTTGAAGTACTTCCCAAAATAGGAGGTTTCCTAACATTGCTGCCTCCATCATCCGTTCAGATCTGGTTTCTAGTGTATTTTCAATTTTATTATTGTATAGAATTGGAATAGCTATTAATGATAGGATTTTGTGAATGTTGAGGATGTCTAAACTCACCCTCGGGGATTTAGTTTTCAATAAATTAAATTTGTTTGTTTATGTTTTTACTAGATGTTTTGTGATTTAATTTCTATAATTACTTAATTCGGTGATAGAATAAAACGTTTATCGAATAAAAAATAATTAAATTGGGCTAACGAGAGTTAGGTAATTTAATAGAACGAGAATTAAATCAAATTGATAAATTGTGATAAGAGAGATCTTACAATATTTTCTGATAGTTTATTAGATAACTTTAGATCTAATTAGGGTTTTGGATGGATTGTTAATTGAGAGATTGCAATTCCTATAATCCGATTAGGGTTTATATGTTAGGATTAATGGTTATAACTCAAGAGAGGATAATCAACCCTAGGACTATCTAGAACCAATAATCCAGTAAATTCATAATCAATCAGGCTATCATTAAGGTATTTAAAATTTCCTTGTCTTGCAATTGGTAGTTCCTTAGATTGATTCGTAAGTGTCCATTGTAATTTGTTAATTTGTTAATATTTTGTGATTGATTCTTAACTTGATTTGCTTAATTGAATTGCATTCCTGTTTTAGTTTGTTGCATTTAGATTATTGTGAATTGTTTGGTCTTAGACTTTAGGATTAGATTATTCCTCCTCGTGGGATCGACACCTTAGGTACTACGCGAATGACCTGTATGCTTGCGGATTATCTAGGTTAAATATTGAAACTTACACATATCGAAAAACCACGATCAAGTATTTGACGCCGTTGTCAGGGAGGTGATTAGTTTAGTTCTTTAGTCTAAAGCTTTTTCACTATCTTTTGTTTTTAAAAAAAGAGAGAGAGAAGTTTGGGGCGTAAAGTAGAGACGCAACAAGACATCTTAGAGTGAGAATGAGACATTTGAAGAGCTAGATGCTAAGAAGAAACAGAAAGAACAATGATGAAAGATAGATATCATAGGGAGCAAGGATTTTTTGCGAACTACAATGAGGCACAGTATGGTTGAGGAAGTATTGAACCTTATGGGAGCATGTACACTTTAGGGTGGTAGAAACACCCTGATTTCTACTGGTCCAACAATGTAAGGACTCATTTAGGACGTCAAGACCTATTAGGACTTCAGCAGGATGAGTCCAGTTTATGGGATTCTAAATTGGACAAGATCTTATATAAGCACATGGACATGGAAGAGGGTAAGAGCAGATTAGAAGAGCAAATTGATCAAGTAACAGAAAATTATGCCAATTCTATTCATAATTTGGAGATTCAAGCAAGACAACTTTTCGGTGAATTTTGTAAGAGAAGTGTGAAAGACTCTCTAAGAAATATGGAATTACATCAATGAAAGCAATATAAGGCTATCACACTTAAGAATTGGGAAGAGCTAGAAGAACTAGTGGAACTTAAACCCCACCTTATTGAAGACCAAGAGGCGAAGAAAGAGGATGAGGAAAAGAATGCCAACCCTTCCTATTATTCACCAGTTCTTGATATACCATGTGTGAACATTAAAAAAAAAAAAGAACCTTATCCTTTGGATTAATGATGACCAAGTGACATTCAACATGAATATGTAGTAAAGGATCCAAAGGATAGCTCATTCAGGACAATTGATGTGTTTGAATCTTCGAAAGAACAAAAGGATGAAGAACAGATGACAACAAACATCGAGTTTGAAGAAGCTAGGAAAGTCTTTGTTTATGAAGCAGGCGAAGCAGAGGAGACGAAGGTGATTAAGGAAGAAAGAGAGAAACTCACCTTCTTATAGGACAAACTGTCGGATTCAATGGAAGATTTAGGGAGTTTTGTTATTCCCTATTTTATTGACAGTTTGTTAGTGAAAAGGACATTACTTAAATTAACTAGTTTTCTCAACTTCATCAATATTGTCTTTTTGATTATTTTGCAATTTGTACCATACTCACAGGCTACAAAATTGATGTTGAAGGAGAAGGGTGGAAGCAAGTCACCCATAATTCATCCTGGTTGAGTTTTAAATGACGAAGGTCAAGGTAATGACCATAAATTAGCACGTTTAGCAGTTAGATTTAAATTGTTATGTAGTTAGTTCTATTTTAAATTCTAAAATATGTTTTGAATGGTTTGGATTACTAATTCTTTTACTCTTTTGAATCACTTGTAAGATAGGGAAACACTCTCGATGTCAAGTAGATTTGGTCTCAACACTGTCTCCATCACTACCTCTATCACCATAAATGATTTTGTGTTCTAACCCTTTTCTTTTCATTTTTATTATTATTGTCTTCTTATGCTTTTTGTATTTTGTGTTTTATTTCTCCTGGTGTGTTTGTGTACCCCTCTCACATTGAGGACAATGTGTTGTTAAAGTGTGGAGAGGGTTATTTGTTTTACTTTGAGTGTGAATTTTTCATATTGAATGATAGTTTGTTAGGTTGCATTTTGTGAATTGTGTCAATGTGTCAATGGCTTAGATGAATTGAAATTGATTTAATTTTGAACATAGTCTTTTAAGTTGCGAAGAGTCATTAGCACACAACATTAGTGAATTGCGTTCTTTGGCTAAATAGGCAAGTTAATTAGGATTTAGTATGAGTTTGCCACCCTCTAAATTGTCACATTCATTCATAATTTTAGGTCTTTTAAATAAAGTAGTTTTGCTAGTATTTTTTTTCATGAAAACTAGTAGCTAAAGCAATAAGGTAGGCAATCAGAATAAAAAAAAGTGTGTTTGTTAATTTTAAATAAAGAACTATTTCGTTGGCCTTCGGGTTATGAATAGAGCTAGTATCCAGTTGAAAATGTGATGTAGCTGAGTAACTAGATCAACACGCATCACAAATGAGTGCCTCCATGTCAAATGGCTATAATGATGTTTCAACCAAGCAACTTAATATATTAAAAAAAACATGATTTAGTTGAGTAACCGGATCGACATTCATTACCAATGTTTGCCTCCGCATAAAAAGACTAAGTCCATATTCATAAAATGTAGATAAAAATAAAAATGTTTTTTTGGATAAAACCTACCAAACTTGTAATAGTTTGACTTTTCATGAAAACGCACTTAGGATTAGTTACAGAGTTGAACGATCAATGAATTATTAATGAGTGTGTGCAATTAAGAAGGGTAAACAATTTAACAATTGAGTCTGGATTAATATGTATATTTAGCTCAAAGCCCCAAGACATGGATTTTACATGTCAATGATTTGAAATGACTTGAATGATCCTGTTTTAAATTAAATTTATTTCATAAGGTTGAAGCAATTGTCTCATTACTACATTGTGTGCTGTGTGAATTTTTGTGTGTTCGTTGCTTTGTTTTCTTGAGGACAAGCAAACATTTAAGTGTGGGATGTTGATAAGCGTAAAATGCATCGTGTTAGGGTATAGTTTGATATGTGTTTTTCTGTTTATTCGATTATTTAGTATGTGTTTTCAGTAGAATTGTGTTAGTTTGTGAATTATTTATGTTTAAGTATTTTTTATAGGTTAGTACAAGCATTTGGGCTTAATTATTATGTCTTTGAGGTACCTAGATGTGTTTGTTAGTGTTTTAGGGCCAACATCGAAGAATGGAGAAGTTTCAAAAACATTTGGGCCAAAACAACCCCCACGATAGTGACAGAAGCATTGGAGATAGCTCACAATCGTGGCCTAATTGCCACGATCGTGACAGAAGCCTAAGACATGCCCATGATCGTAGCCTGCAGGGCCACAGTCGTGGCTTGCGTCGGGCAGATGCATGGACACCTAGAAAAGTCGAGTTTCGAGCAATTTTTTAGACCTTTTCGACCATGAAAAAACCCTAGGGCTACCCAGAACACAAAAGGTATATGAAGAATAAGACACAGAAGAAGAGGGAGCTTTTTGCATCATCCACCATTAGAAAACCCTAGAGACAATTGGCAAGAGATTGAGAAAGAGATGAAAGAAGAGGGATGCGGAGAAGAAGCCGACTCAAAGTACTTCTCAAAACAGGAGGTTTCTCGATGTTGCTAACTCCATCATCTGTTCAGATCTTGTTTCCGGTATATTTTGAATTTTATTATTGTATAGAATTGGAATAGTCATTGATGATAGGATGTTGGGACCCAATCTCGGAACCGGACCCCAACCAAAAAAATAGAAAACAAAACAAAAACGGAAATGGCGAATAGAAATCGGAACGAACAAAACGAAACAAATCCGATATCTAATACAAATTATCAGAAACGAAAGAACGGAGATCATACATCGATCAAACAAAACGGAAGCGAATCGAACAATCGGATAAAAAAAATGTGGAAATAAAATCGAAAGCAGAAATCAAAGGAACGGATTTCGAAGCAAAATGAATTGGAAGCAAATCAAAAACGGAGTAAACAAACGGTTCAATCTAACCGAAACAAATTCGAAAAGCAGAAACTAAATCGAACGATCCAATGAAAACGAAAGGCTCGGAACGAACAAAGAAAGCGAAGGAAGTCCAAGTCCGACATCCGAAAGCACAAACCTTAGAAAAACATCGCGTCACGCTGGAAACCCTAAGACTAAACCAATCCGAAAATTTGGTATAATTTTTTTTCTTTTTCTTATTATTCCTTTCTTTTTCTTATGCACTCTCATACACATCAAAACAATATAGTTTCCCCATTTGGAAACTTATCCTCAAACAAAACTCAATTTATAAAATTTGTCTTAAACAATCATACATATCCTATAATCCATCTATTAACCAAATCTTATTCTTATTCTTTCTTCAATCATTATTTAACAAAAATTCGGCAGCATAATGGCTGTATTTATAAAACCCAAAAACCTGCAATTAGTTTTAAACGCACTTCTATAATTTCCAATCAAAACTCAGAATCATTGAACCTCCCGTTCGGAATCCAAAACACATTCATATCTCAATTTACTGTACCAATTCATAAATCCATCCAAACACAATCCAATAATATTCATAGACAATCAC
>JANIHZ010000209.1:53784546-53796114 GCA_027478365.1 Erythroxylum rufum | reverse complement strand
ATATTACTGCCATTCGGTGTACAGTGCTAAGTGAGAAATAAGAAAATCCATTCTTCACATTTCTTGTTATTGTTACACAAAAATGGTTACTCCAAATGTGTCATATTTCTCGACTCTCTTTAACCTTAAGTCGATATACCCTTCTGACAGATTGCACCGAGCATTCATCAAGTAACTCGAAAGCTATATATATATATATAAAAGTAACTCGAAAGCTTGACAGTTTCCTATGTGCATTCAATCAATCTGGGCAGACTATCACTACTTGCAGTGAAAATTATGTTCCCGAGAGAATCAGATTATCTATTTAGTATAAACTATGCAACTGAAGTGAGGTGCATGATTTCCTGTTAAACTTTCAGGTGAATTTACAAGGCAAAAGCTTCCGGGCAAACAAATTTCTATAAGCTAACATTCCAAGAAAATTGGTCCTTTCGTAGGGTTTGAAATGGGTACAAAATTAATTTTCCTTTCTGAGGTAGATTCTGTCGGGAAAAGAATCTTCACTGCAAGTAATGAAAGTCTGCCATAGATTGACTGAAAGGATGCTAACCATGTTTACCAATTAACAAAGTGCTCTAAAAGTGTTCAGCAAATTAATTTTTCGACTCTCAAACTATCTTTAGTTGCGTATATGCAAGACGCTGAACTGAGAGAACATGCTCATTGGAAAGGACTGTATCTTTCCTCTTTCCTGTAAATCTTTTATAGGGCATTCAGGGCCTTTTAGAACGATATATTACATGCCATTGAACTAAAACTTTTTTGATATTAAATTCCTAAACCCTTAAACAATTGTATATCTACAACTAATGATTCTGCTGATCATACCCTTCTAAGGAGATTAAAAAACGGAAGGCCGCCGATGGCCAGAACCCTAATAGGCTCGTTGAGTGTATTCCACTCAACAAAGACCTAAGTCGTCCAGTCTGTTGTACTCTTTACTTCCAAGGTTTGCTTCTTGCAAACCTTTCGGGCCTGTAGAAATGCCCACCTGAAAAGTGAAATTGCATATCAATCACATAGTTTTGCATAAAACCTCGATTACATAGATATTCTTTACGAGTTCAGGAGCGTGTGTATATGCTTCTTTTCATGATCATGGAATTATAAAGTATATTCTGATCAATGTCGTCAGTAGATATAAGAAAGGTGTTAGGATCTTACTTGCCAAAGGCCTGAAAGACATAGAACGCTGATATGCATGGAAAAAGCCGCTGTTCTCTTTCTGTAGCTCTCTCCACACTGCAAAGCGATGGAGACGATAACATGTCACAGTCTCCACAAATGGAAGCTGCTTGTCTCTTCTTTGATACAACCTTAATTTAGAGAAAGAGAGTTAGAAAGGCGACCTGTGAGAGTTATGAGTGGACGAATATTGGCATGTTCAGCTAAAGCCTTTATGCATTGGTCTCTCGTCATTTGGAGAAGCAAGCACCTCTCTATAAGATGTTGAACCTGCTTTCTCGATCCCAAGACCAAGACTGGTTAAGATAATCTGAACCCGTATATAGAATCTCAATCAAGAAAAAGAATATGTAAACACTTAATACTTTCTTTTCCACGATTATGGAAACGATGTGATATATTGGACTTTATTCTATATGTCCATGGCAACAAAAGCGAACTTACCATCCTAATGTAGGTATGTGGGTGGCAATGCAGACAAGGAAGGAGATGCTGGTGGTTATGGTACATTTTCGACTGGGAAGAAACGGACAAAATAACTTGAACTAAAAAAGACTATAGAAAAGGGAAACTAGAGTTAGTGATTAATGGAAAGCAAAGAGACGAAACAAACGTGCAAAAAAGCGCAAGGAAGAAGGACGATATGTATTTGGAAGGTTTAATATAGGAAATGCATGAGAACCTTAAGTGAAGAACACTGACTGTTATCCTCAGGATATCCAAGTGAAGGGCCCATAAGGCTCTCGAAATCCAAATGATAGATATTCACCTCATCTTTTGGAGATAAGAGAATTGATGGTATGTAGAGAATGTACGTTTGTAATATGTTCTCCTGATGACAATTTCGTGGCCTATAGCCTCTTGAATTACAGAGGTCTGAATATGTCCAATCCTTGTCTGTTTGCGGTCCTACACTTTTCCGGTTCTCTAACTGTCTGATTGGTTAGCGTCTTTAACATACAGAGACAGAACGAAATGGAACAGAAAAAGACGGAACAAAATAAAAATCAGAGACAGTGAGATATTTGGTTGCGGTGGACAAAACAGAGATAATTGTCTTTGTCCTGAGAACAGAAATGTGTTTGCTATGATTTCCGAATGGATAAAGTCATTGTTTAAAAATAATTCTGATAAAGTGAGGAAAATTCTAAAATTTATTCTTTATGAATGAAGTGATAATTGGTCATTCAATGATTTTGAATGTTTTGATAATGTTGAAATAATTATGAAAAAAATCGAAATTCGAAAAGTGCCTTCGGGCAAGATGATTCTCAAGTATGACCATGTGTGATTATGATTTATTTCGTTGATTTTTGTAATGATTTAAGCTCTTGTTAAGGATGGTTTCCGAATGATTTCGAGAAGGTGAAAGAAAGAAAATATCAGATTTTGGTATTGATTTCGAATGGTTTGAAAAATTGTTCCAAGTTCTAAGTGTTTGAAAATTTGGGTTTCCGAATATTTTGGAATTGATTTTAAAATCGTGTTTAAGTAAAGGTTTGGAAAATGATTATTTTTGAAATCGTTTATAAAATATCGTTTACGAAAATGTTTGAAAAATTTATGATTTCCGAATACTTTCGGAATGAATTATAAAATATTGGTTATGAAAAGGTTTGAAAAATAATGATTTTCGAATATTTTTGAAAGTGTTTATAAAATATGGTTTATGTAAAGGTTTGGAAAATTAAGATTTCCGAATGCTTTAGAGATTATTTATAAAATATTGTTTACGCAAATGTTTGAAAAAAATTATGATTTCCGAGTACTTTTGAAATTGTTTAGAAAATATTATTTATGCAAATGTTTGAAAAGTTAAGATTTCCAAATGCTTTTGAAATGATTTGGACAATTAGTTTAAGAACTTGCTAGAATGGTTTGATTTCATTGCGTTGATTTATTAAGAATAATTATGTGTTTCGAAAAATCATGAAAGAAAGGATTTTCGAAATTATTGTTTCCGAAGAATTTTTGAAAAATTGTTCAATGGTTAAATTTATTTGTTTTCGAATGATTAGCGTTGTTGAAAAATTGTTACAAGTTTTCGAAAAATCAAGAAGAGAAAAGATTTTGAAAGTTTATTTAAGTTGATTTTGAATGATTTGATAAAATTGAGAAAATTGTTAAATTAAATGTTTTTGAATGATTTGAATTGAAAATTATGAAAATTGTTTGAATTGATAAATTACAAAAATGGTTTGATTTATGATTTTAAGGAATTGCTATGATGCTTACATTCTTTGTGCTTAACTGTGTGAGATTTTAATATGAGAATGACATTTTGTTTGAATGTCTTGGAAATTGTGCATTCTTGAATGATTGGGAATTGCTATGTAAATTGCTATGTGAAATTATGTGTAGTTGTGAATGTGTCTTATATGACACGACATGAGGGATTTTGTGACTTATGGAAATTTGAAGCATTTGTTTATTTATTTATGAACAAATTTGAAAACTTGTGAAAAGTGTTGCATTTTGTATAATTGTTCGATTAAAGAATTAATATGTGATTTTATTTTATTATGTGAATTTGATATGGCAAAAGTTGTTGCGTTCTTGAATGATCGCAATTTCGTTATATGTATTCGAATGATTTGTAAAGGTTATTTGTGTTGGATGCCGCGGTATAACCCGCAAACATACGCCGGGGTATAACCCCCAAACACCTACGGGTGGGGTGTGGGGTCCAACACCAAAGCACTTTGATATGTTATGTGTTTTTGATTTGTTACTTTGTAATGCATTGTTTTGTACTGCATGCATGTTTTGAAATTATTTATGAATTGTGAAAATAAAGAATTCGAGAAGTTTGAGCAATAAGAAAATTGAGGGTTTCAACCGAGAAAACCTTTGAAATTATTTATGAATGGTTGAAAAGTTGAGAAGTTTGAAAAATAAGCCTTCGTGTAAAATGATTTCTGCTTATGTTTTAGTTTATAAATGTGGTACCCATTGAGCTGTTAAGCTCACCCCCCCTTTCATCCCCAATCTCCAGGTTTTGAGCAGGAGATCGGATGAAGATGGTCAAGACCTCAGTTTCGCCTATGTCTGTAATAGGGATTTAGACATCTGGTTTCGTATCGTGGCTTGAGGATGCCACTTTGGTTTCATGATGTATATGAATTAGAAATTAATGTATGGAGTTGGGTTTGTGTATGACTTTGGGATATGAGTTATGATTGTTTATGCATCTGAGTGGATTATATTGAATCTTGAATTTGTATTTTATTTTGGAATGTATACGAATG
Source organism: Erythroxylum rufum (assembly GCA_027478365.1). Classification (NCBI taxonomy): domain Eukaryota; kingdom Viridiplantae; phylum Streptophyta; class Magnoliopsida; order Malpighiales; family Erythroxylaceae; genus Erythroxylum; species Erythroxylum rufum. The sequence continues at coordinate 53,791,678 of JANIHZ010000209.1, read as the reverse complement.
GAATTGTTCCCGATTTTGGGTATTGATTTGAGAATTATTGAAGTGTTAGGTATAGATGTGTGTTCTGCTGGTGTTTTGGATTCCGGACGGGAGGTCCGATGATTCTGAGTTGTGTTTGGGAATTATAGGAGTGTGTGATTTCGTTTGCAGATTTTTGGGTTGTATGAAATACAGCCGTTATGCTGCCCGATTTTCGATAAAATCGGTTTATGGTAAAAGATAGTAAGATTAGAATGGTTGATTTTTGCATATGGTTTCGTATTGGATAAGAATGAAAAAAAAAATCTATACCGGTTTTGGCTTAGTTTGGGCCAAGATTGTCTTAGGATATTCCAACGCGATCGTGTTTCAAAGTGTCCGCCTCGGATGTCGGAATTTGATTTCCTTTCGTTTTTGTTCGCCTTCGATTCGAATTTGTTTTGCTTCTGATTAGTTTCGGTTCGAATTTGTTCCTTCGATTTTCGCTTCCGACTTCATCTTGTATTTCGCTTTTGTGCCCGTTTGATTCGCTTCGTTTCGTTTGTTTTCCGATTCTCCGTTCTTTAGTTTTCCATTTTTCATGCATTTTTCGGGTTGGGATCCAGTCTCGAGATCGGGTTCCAACAACAAATGTCTATATGTATGATCTATAATATGTCTGAACTCTTCTTGACACCTTTCTTTGTCATGTTGGTCTGCTTTCCCTTTATACAGTCCACACAAAGATCAATGTCAGTAAAATCCAAAGTATTATGTACTTCATCCTTCACTAAGTTTTTTAATTCTTTCAAGGGAAATATCCCAAGGGTACAAGTCTTGAAACTAAAATCAAATTTCTAGAGAAACTTGGAATATAAAATGTCCTTTCCAAATTCACAACAAAACCAGAATTCAAAACTAATTTGCATGTCTCAATAGCTTCCACATATGAACGCATCTTGTTGCCTGAATTGAAGCTCTGTTAACTGCCACTGGCTTCATATGGTTTAAAGCTCTGTTAACTGCCACTGGCTTCATATGGTTTACCCTTTGTATTAGAAATATGGATTTTAGAACTAGAATCAATCCACCAAGTGTTATGAAAAACATCAACCATATTAGATTCATAACAAACAAGTGAGATTGAAATACCTTTCTTTATAAACCGGGCCTTAAATTTGGCACAATCCTTCTTTATGTGCCCTTTCTTTTTGCAAAAGTAACACTTAGGATTGAAACCCTTTTTGATCTCAGTATGAACTGGTATTTTACGATTTCCTTTTTGTCTGGCTTGCCCTCTATTCCTTCCTTCTGTGACCATATGTGCACTTTCACCCAATTACTTTACTAGCCTCCCTTCCTCTTGTACATACATGGTTAGCAGTTCCTTAATATACCATTTATCATTATGTATGTTGCAAGAGATTTTAAAAGGTCTATATTGACGTGGAAGGGAATTAAGTATGTAATGCACAAGGAAAGACTTAAACATCTCAACCTCAAGAGACCTTAGCTGAGGAAAGACTTAAACATCTCAACTTTAAGAGACCTTAGCTGAGCCGAAGTGTCCCTCATTTGCATGATCTGCTCACACACACCCCTAACACTTGTAAGCTTCATTAATGATAACTTGGTCATTAAGGTGCTAACTAGGGCCTTATCTAAAGACTTAAATTATTCATCAATAGCCTACAGTAGATCCCTAGCATGATCACACTCTCCAATAGAACCATGAATACTAGCATGAATTTTGGTCTTTATATGCATCATGCTAAGGCGATTAGATCGCTCCCAATGTTCATAAGAGCAATTTCAGCCTGAGTGCTAGTTTTAGTAAGTGCAGGTGGTTCATCTTTCTTGATAGTATAAGCAATGTCCATCCACCCTAATTGGAGAAGAATCCTCTCTTTCTATATTTTATAGTTATCACCATTCAGTTTTGGAATATCATATTGAATATCAAAAGAAAAAAAAAATCACAGGTTGAATAACTGCATAAATTTCAAATAAACATGCTTATTTCACTAAATTTGTTGATGCAAATAAACATATATCATGTTTTATCAATGTTAAAACATGCAATCATATTTTAAATATGAATCATAATAATTAAAACTACCTGTGGGCTAAGCTTTAATTAAAAATTAATACATAACCTTTATGATGAAACTATCAAATTATATTCCTTTTCTTAATACTTGTAGGTAAATCAAGAAAAAGATGATTTGTTATTCCATCATAATTAACCATGAAAATATAGTTAATATTCTTGTGGGATAAAATTTATTGCATTTGAATATGATTAATTACACTTAATATAAAATTTCCCTTAATTAAATACGATGTGGCTAATCTTCAACTAATTAAAATTATATTGATCACATGACACCTTATTTTATGCAAAATATTAATAATAAATGCTCCACATAATCCTTTAAAACTAATTAATCACGCATCAAAACCATATATTTGCACGAAAATAAACATATACATAAATTTAAATCAAACAATGATTTAACTCATGAATTCAACAAAATTAGACTAATTTGTCAAAGTTGAAATATTTATGGGTTCAATATGTAAATATAGTATGCACTATCACTAGACTATCTATGGCATAGGGCTTGTATGTATTGAAGGCATTTAACACTACCTTTGTCCATTTCCCATTTGTCACTGGCTGGCAATACCAAACCAAAAAATTTATTGTTTACAAGTATAAACTTAAACTTTTCAATGAGAGCCTTACAAAATATAAGGTTATGCATTTCATAAGTCATGCAAAGCTTTCCATGTGGGACCCATGAGGCAAACACAATTCAAAGCCTTTAATGGTGGACCCATAAAAAGTTTCTCTCTTAATTAATAGAAGTGAACAACGAAAAGGTCAGATGAGTGCCCAGAATTTAAAAAAAACAATGAGAAATACATGTCCATTGTCTTCAACCTTTAGCCAGGTCAACTAAACCCGGATCCGACCCCTTTTAAAATTCCAACTATATCTTGACTTCTAAGACTCTGTTTTTGATTATTCAGAAGCCATTTTAAGTAGAATTGACTTTCTTTCAAATATTGAAGATCAATTTCACAATATAGTGACACTAACAACATCAATATTTGCAACAGACAAAATGTCCATTTATGCATAAAATTACAAAAATTCAATTACATCAAAGCAGAGGTAAATTTGCTCTAATACCAACTAGTAGACATGAGAATCAACCATATACATGTCTATCACAATAAAAACATAAATGTGAAATTTTGATCTCATAACTCTTGCCATTGATGTTGAGATTTGAATGGGTGTGAAAGCTCTTCTAAGCTTTTAACAAATGTAATCAAATGATATGTTCAGAAAAAAAAAAAAAGATTTTCCAAGCTTAGGGACCTAATACATTTTCATAGTTTTTATACTCCCTTTTGTCTTCCATTAAAACAACAGAAGGAGACGGTTGACAGTGGACGAACATGAAATTTCAAAATTAAAATCAACAGATACGACACATCATAATGGGGAAACTGATAATATTCTCCCTTTTGAACACTATTAGTTGCTACTAATTTTGAAAATAAAAAAGAAGTGTTTGTCTTTAAAAAAATTTAAGAAACTTGAGCAACACTCATTTAAAATAATTGGTCTGGAAATAATATTAAATTACATCTCTGATATTAGATAATATATACCAGACTCTTATATAATAATGTGACATAGATCTATTAAATTACATATATTTATGAACCTTACTAACAAGAGTGAAAACAGAAAGTGTGGAAGTAACATGGTACCTGTAGGATTAAACTTGTGCTGTATCTTATTTCCATGTCAATTTCTCTTAACTTAATGGTAAACTGCAATGGATAATTTTTAATCAAATATTCCTCATACTTCTCTAAAGATGTTGATATATATATGAAGATATCTTTATCATTAACATTGGACGTATAAATAAATTCATAATTAATTTATGCGTAATGGCCTTTTGCTTAAGAATGAAAGTTACTTTAAGACTTTGATTTATATGCTCTAGTACTAAAGCACTAAAAAAAACCCTTTTTACACACAATCCTTAGTTAAATAAAACGTAAACATATGTTCAATCCTAATATACTATACTAAAACACCCTTTTGAATGATCTCTTGATCAAATATTTAATCTCTAAATACGTAGACCCTATTATATTCTTATTATTATGACTAAAATGTATCACTGACAAATTATTACAATACAGTTGAACATAGCTACTAATAGAATTATACAGTTCTAAATGAGATTCTACAACTATATATTCTCAAAGAAATTTCATAACAAGCAACAAATTTCACACGTAGTATGGATAAGGCCACAAGCTTTTATGTAACATCTTTTCAAAATATTGCACTACCTGTTAATATAAAAATATAGTTGGACATAGACTTTCTATCATATGAAAATATGGTAAATTTTGAAACAATGAAATCTATTAGATTTAAATTCTCATCCTTCTTATATTCAACATATAATTCTTAGGTTATTTAGATATCTCAGAACTCGCTTGATAATATTCTAGTGAACAATAAATAGATTAGATAGCTATCTATTTGAAATTACAAATACAAATGCAATATTCAGTCCAATATGTATATAAACATTCATTAGGCTATCTATAACACTAATATGTAATGAACTTTTTCAAATTTTTCTTAGTGTCATTTTTTAGATATTTTGTCAAAGGCAATCTTTTCACTTAAAAAATTAGTGCTATACAATGTTTCCAGTTGTTTACATTTGATCTTTCTAATACCTGTTCAGTATATGCCTTTTGTGAGAGATCAAACAAGTTTAAGATCTATCATTATGAATTTCAATTATAAGAATAAAATATGCTTCACCAAAATCTTTCATGTTAAAATGTTTGAAAATTATTGTTTATATTTAATGCAATCGGCTTAAGTCATTTGATGAAGGTAAAATATCTTTTTCATATGAGAAGATGATTTTTTTCTCCCTTTATTTTGTTAGACAAGCTTAATTCTATTTTATTTTCTATGATGACAAATAACTTTAAGGTATTATTGATTAAGAGATTGTTTTGGTGTAATTTATAGACCATATGACTTGTGTCCTTTTCTTCTAACATGTAACAGAATTTGTATGACTACTTTGGCATGATTTAATAGCGAATTATTTTAAAATAATGTGTCATAATACCACAAAGTGTTCTTTTAAAAATAGATTCATATTTTGAAAAAACGGCAAATCAAATACGAGGTTTGTATCTTTCACCTCGTTAATTATAATATAGTCCATTGAACGTATTTTAGATATTGACAACGCAGTGATTCATAATATGGTTGATTAGGTAATATTGACCAAACGTAAAAGTATTGAGTATAGTAGCTATCACATGAATTAGAACTAATTAAAGAGGCTGAACAATGAGATTAGAGCTTGATTGATACTATATATTAATTTTTTAAAATCACAAAGATAAATATATTAAAAAAAACAAAGGCACAAATATCGTTCATTATTAACTTAACGTACTTCCAGAAAATAATATTCCGTAAATCTTTCCAATTAATGTCTCCAACATTAGCAATTTTCGCTTGTGAAATTTAGTTATGCATAGTAAAAGATGAGCAATTGCGGAAAGAAGATTGTAATTCTAACTTTAATTATATATCCAACTGTTGCATCCTTAAGACCTGTTTAAATGAGGTGTCTCTGTTAATTTCCCATGAATTGCCAAATAGAAGGCTTATTATCACCGAATTTCATAGTCCAACATAGTAGAGTAAATTAACAAAATTTAAGTTTTGATGGAATCTTTGGTTGATTGAAGAATTACTATACTTACTTGCTTCATTGTTGGTAAAATTCTGGACTGCTGCTTGATAGTTGTATCAAGATTTGAATGACTAAAAAAATAAATTACAATTAATGATCTTTTAAATGTTTTTAATATACTCTCATTTTGCCATTCAAACCATCTTTTCCTTTATGATATTTATATAATGTGCTTTTGAATTTCATGCTGCCTTTCAATTAGGAGTTTCCAAAGTAGCACCAAACTCCTCCAACATGATTCCGCAGACAAACGGAAGAGTGCTCTCAAAGGTGTGATTTCATATGAAAAGAAAAATTGTAATTAATATTACTATTTACATTTTATGACGTAGTAAATTTATGCCTTAATGTTTTTTAAAATAAAATATATTTAATTGTGTATACCACATTTAATTTTTGATTATGATGCCAACTCCTCTTTAAACTTATTTTTAAATAAAAATAGATAAATGAGATAGTAATTAACAAGGTTGCGTAGAATATATATATCAATATGAATCACTTAGATAATATAGAAGATCTATTTATATAATAGAGTGGGATAGAATATTTGATAAATTGCTAACTCTTCATGTCAATTATTATGTCTTTCATATCACATTTTTAGTTATCTATAGACATTTTCCATCACTCACTATATACTGTAACCGGGTAATGTTATGCTTAGTCAAGAACGAAATTATTACAAAATGGAAATTGTAAATTCCGATGTATGGAATGACACAACAATTGTAGTTGTTCAATAAAAGATGAGTCCTTTGGAATTTGATTTCATTATTATTACAATAAGAATTAAAAATTAGTACGTATGGATTCTTTTTAAAATTAGTGAGGAATCTCAAATTTTAATTTGTGCCAATTTAATGTGACAAACAATAGGTAAAATTAAAATTAATATCTTCTTTTTCAATCTTAAATTCTAAGCACAAAAGTGCGAATCATAATCTTAATAGAAGCTAGTTATTCAAGAAAAATTAGCGTTTATCTAAAATAAGAAATCACCTATTTAAATTCATAAGTCCCCTAATTTTAGTTTTGATTAATTAGATCTTTTATTAATTTACTGATAAAGTTTAAGAAACACTTTATTATTTAATTGTCTTTAATAACTCACATATTTAGAAAATAAATAATTGATAAAATGATAAAGTTAGAAGAATTAATTTCATTTTCATATATACTGTAAGGACTAATTAAAGCATTACTTTGACAAAGAACTTAACATTTTTGTTAATTTTCTAAGATATTATTAATTTACTGATAAAATTTAAGAAACACTTTATTATTTAATTGTCTTTAATAACTCACATATTTAGAAAATAAATAATTGATAAAATGATAAA
>JANIHZ010000209.1:53750918-53768399 GCA_027478365.1 Erythroxylum rufum | reverse complement strand
ATCATTTTCATTTGAAGAAGATAAACTATATATATATATATATATATATTATGCTTGCAGATAATTGGAGATAGAGCTGTCAAGTCACGAAATACAGAATTCGCATGGAAACAAACTTCTCAGTTCACACTCCGATTTGATTCTGAATAAGGGAAACCAAATTTAATGAAAGAATAAATAGAAAAGATAAGAATGGAATGGCAGAAATTATACGTTGAGATAAGTAGGCTGTCCCACGTTTTGGGGAAGAAGGAGATTCTATTTTTTGAAAGTCTTTTATTGGGAAAACAATTTGTAGTATATCTCATTAAATAATAGTTTCAACATCTTCTAATTAAAATAGAAAGGAGCAACAACTTCCCATATTTTAAATTAAAAGAATTGGTATTCATCGCAGCAGGTTGAAAAGTTTGGATTCTTTATTATCATTTAAGAACAATCATAAATTCCATTAATGAGTAATAAATGTATTTTTGCTTCGTGATCATGTATGTAAATTTAATTGCTGGTGCCGACTTAAAATGGGTCTAGTTAGTTTAAATAATGATATCAAGTGTTGTATTCTATTTCTGGGAAGGATTAAGATTGTAATCTGGATTAATTAGTAGCAGCAAAGTCATTATTCAGTGAGTACAACGTAGCCCAATTCGGCTGTTTTACATTGATTAAAACTAATTAAATTGACCTGTGAAGCAAAAGCAAGTTTTTAAAATATAAAAAATGACCTTGTTAGGTGGAAAACTCCAAATAAACAGGAACGGGAGATATATTTGATGAGATAAACCAAAAATAAGATAGTCATAATACTAATTAATGCTCTCGTTCACTAACAAAGTTTAGGTAAAATGAAATCAAACCCTACTTTCTCTATAAATTATTGAAATCAAAATAAAAAGATATGTATTAATACTTGAATTTTTGAAATAAAAATAGACACTAATTGACTATCTATGGTGAAATTAGGAAGAGCAAATAAAATCCTTTTTAAAAAAGTTATTTTTGATTTAAAAATGATAATATAAATATAATAGTATCTTTAGGTTTATGCTTTTATTTTTCTATACTACCTCGTATTAGTTTAACTTGTAATTAAGAAAATGATGGGAGTTTGACAAGATAAAGTGAAAGTTCATCCTTTTGATTCGTTAATTTATCTTGATTATATATATATTCTCACTTTTACTTATATGTTTCGGTATTTAGGATGTGATTTTGGGTTCGTTATTTTTTTCTAGACGGCATTATGAACGTGTGGAGACAACATCATGAGTCTAGTAATTTTGTATATTTATACGACTCTTGTTATAGACATATGTCCATTAGCCCATAATTCCCATAACTAAGTTCTCAAATTACGCTGCCAAACCTTAAAGGAGAAATGTATGTCACTGAAACAATTACAATCCTACTCTTAGTATCTCATCTCCTCTTTCTAAGTAGCATATCACTTAAAATATTGAACAATCCATGGAGCTTTGTGGATTTCTGCATCAAATTAATTAGACAAATAAGTAAATTCTTTAATTGTTTTAGCCTAAACTTTAAACTTGAAATGACTTTGAACAAATCACTTAAAGGAGCTCACAAGTGACAAAAATGTTTCTTATTCATGTCCTTGATGGATGAAAACACTTGTAGCTTTAGGCAGGCTTGAGGGAGGTTAATCTAGATTTTAGTAAAAGAAAACAATAACGTGGCCATTTTACTTATCAAGTGTAATAAGTGTAAAGAAATGATTAACTTGAAACATCCACAGTTACCCAATCGATAATCTGAACGAAGATATTTATTTGCCTTAGAATTTGTCCTAAGCCTAAGATTGAGAACGATGAGTACATTAACATTTCAAAGGAATAGGTAAAAATTATAAATATGAGGCATTAAAAAGTTAGATAACTCATGCTTCTATACAATCCTGTTTAATTTAAAGCAAGCTTTCCTCTTGCTTCCAAACTTTCCAATGTGTTTTCTCTCTTTAGGTTCAAACTTCTTTAACAAAAGTTATATATGTTTTGTTTTCTTCATATTGAATAGCTTGACTCTTTGTTGATAAGTGACATTCCTCAATGTTGTTTTCTTTTTTCTTTCTTCGATCAACTCACACCATTATAAAGATACTTGTAATTATGTTCTTTAATAAAGCTGGACATTTGTAGATTTATAAATATTAAATCAACAGGAACAAGTTCCTCCACTCTAAATGTTGAATTAAAAGGGGATTTTTCTATGGATCTCTTTGAGTTAACTTTTTATGCCTAAAAATCTTATTTATAGCTTCTCGAAATAGTAGCTCTTACTATGGTTTACCCTCATTTTCAATCTTTGTATTATCTTATAATTGACACTTTTGCTAGACCATTAGCTATTGGATGTGCTACTGAAGAAACTTTCTACTTAATTCTCATAAATCGCTAAAAACTCTACTCTTGCTTTCATATAACTATTGAAAAAAGAACTTTGTATCTGCATATAATATGGTTCCAATGAATTTTCTAACACCTTCAATGTGAATTATGTGAATGATTTTGCCTTGACCTATTTTGTGAAATAATTAACTACCACGAAAAGAAAAGTTATATTTTTCATATCAAAAGGGAAATGCTTTAATCTGTCTATCCCTTACTAATAAAATAGTACAATGTTGGAAATTAGTGTGTAAGTTATAATTGGGTGATGATGGTAAGGATTATGGCTTTGACAACAATTACTAGTCTTTACATAGTCCATAAAATCTTTCCTTAATATTTGCCAAAAATATTAAACTATTAATATTTTATGTGCTAGACTAACCACTCCTTGACGTGCTTAATAGGATCCTTGATGGATTTTTCTCAAGATTTGGTGTGTTTATATTAAACTAACTCAATATAAATAAGGCATCATAAAGGATTTCTTGTATAATTGCCCCATATTATGATATATCTTGCATATCTACATAATATCTTTTGAACCTACTCCTTGTTACGAGTCCCTTTTTTCAATGTAACTGATAGTTGAGAATCTGTTCTTACTCACCCTCTGTGTATTGACCCAAAACTGCTTTGTTAAGCATAGGCTTATTCTCTTTTTTGAGAATGCTCCAAATGTCCAAAACTTTTCTAGCTCCCTCTTTAACAAATCGGTCTACCACTCTTCTTTCTAAATTTTAACTCAACATTAATGTTAATCCCATTAGTACAAAATTTAAGAAGTCTTTGTATCTTTGCATCTCATCCTTTCTAACTTTATAACATTCATTCAACTAATTGACAACCAATTAAGAGTCTAATTTATTCAGGATAATAGAGTTTTGCAGTTCTTTCATCAATCAAATTACACACAAGATAGCTTTATATTTTGCTTTATTATTAATTTTCTTGAAATTATGGTTTCGTTAATATTTGAACTATATATTGAGGGATTATTATACACATACTCCTACTTTATTGCCACCTTATCTCATGGCTCCTTACATATATATAACCCACAATAGAGGTCATTGACTTACATCTTCATCACCTAGATCCTTCGAGAATGTACATTTCATAATGAATTTTACTATCACTTGAGAGTTTATAGAGTTCCTTAGAGTATATCAATAAATCTCCTAGATCAACTGACAATCTTATTATCCTTTTAGAAATTTCAAGCTTGTATAACATATATCGTAGTGGCAAGTATGCTAATAATATAGTCCTAAAAGTGGTGTTGAAACTTTCTTGCTTTTGTCATGGGAGTTAGCATAAGTTTCTTTATAAGTGTATATTTTATCTATAGACTTTAAAAGATATTGCTAATATAATATATATGCATTTGGTGCTTAAGACTTTTCACAAGAATGAAAACTATCAACTTGTTTGAAGTTACCAAGTAAAGTACAACTCTCCTTATCAATTAGTGTATCTAGAAATGGAAACAATTCTTAGTTAACTTTTTATCTCCTCAAAAGATTCCACGCATTCTTCATTCAATTCAAAATTCTTTTGCTATCATAATTTGTAAAGTATATATATTTTTTGTGTAGAATTGGATAGAAACCATGATGGGATAATGATTCTTATTAAAAGTTATTATACATCTCTTATAGTCATATTAATTTTCATCAAAAAAATCTTCATGACTTTGTACTGATTGATCTGTATTCCCCTCTAGCTAACTATAAAAAGCAAAAACTTGCTACTTGAGATGCCAAATATGCAAATTTCAGGTTTCAGTTTCATATTGTTCTCCCTAATCATCTTAAAACATTCACACAGTTTTATAATATTAATAAATCCTTATTTTGGTCTTTATTATCATATTGTCAATGTATGCATCCAAGTTTCTTACTAAATGTCTTTATAAAATTAAATTGATAAGCCTTTGTTATACTAAAATTGTGTTTTTAAACCCAAAAGACGTTACCTTATAGCAATATGTCCTATTATGAGTGATGAATGGAGTCTTCTCATGATATGGCTTGTGCATTAGAATCTAATAGTATCTTGAATAAACATCTACAATGCTCAAATACTTGTAGCCTAATGTCATATCCACAAGCTAGTCAATTTTAAGGAGTGATAAATTTATTAAGTTTTTAAACATTCTCCATTTTCCATTGGACTTCTTTACCATAATTACATTTGTTAACCATTAGGTTGGTCAAGTTATCTAATAAATCCTACATTAAGAAGCTTGATAAACTATTTTTATTATATTTTTATTTTATAAATAATCTCTTCTTATATTTTATAGGTTTGAAGGTAAGAACTACATTGATCTTATAGGTGATTATTTCTAAAAGGGAACAAGCAAAGACATTGTTATGCTCAAACAGAAGCTATTTCATTTCTTCCCTCTCATCCCAATTCATTTCTTTACCCAATCTTAAGAATGCATACATCTCCTAGTCCACTAATTTGGATGCAAGCCATTTCTTCTACAAGTTCAGTTGTTAACAATCTCTTAGTGTTAATACATCTAAGTCTCCTGCATCTAATTGCTTTATCTTTTGTTTTTCTTTTGGAGACGTTGCATAACACTATCATTATATGTTTTTATTTCCGTCCACCTTTCCACTATGTTTTGTTGAAAACTTTGTTGTTAACCGGTAAAGGTAAAGAATCACCCTTTTTGCATGCCTAAAAAGGACATTGTAAGATTTAAGTCTGTAAATGATATGAGACTCTATTTTTTCCTTTTTATCAGTAGACTAATCTTGTATTTTGGGTGAACTTGATCTCCCTCCAAATTTGATCAAATGTATGAAATTAAGCTTAAATTGTTGGTTTTGGAAACGTATCTCATTGAATGTATTGTAAAAAAAAATGTCAAAGATACTTTCTATTATCTATTAATGCCCTTTCGACTTTATGATTTGATATTTTCTCCTTAACCTTCATAATCCTTATAAATATTTCTTATATCTATTATCTTTTCATCCTTAAACTGTATTTGATTTGGATACTTTCTTTTGATACATGATATGGACAACTAGGAATTTATAAATTGCATATGTTTATGGAATTTCTCAGCTAGTTTCTACTAACTTTTGAGTCTCGTACCACAGTTAAATTGATTGTTCTCATTATTAGAGTGTTTTTATCCTCTTAGATTCTTAACTATAGGAAAGGTCCCTCCTTATAGATATATCAATTTGCATATTAGGAATTTTCCTTTCCCTATATCTTCTAGTTAAAGTTCTATATTAAAATTATTGCAGATGGACATTATGAAGTAAGGCTTCAATTCTCTTCTTTAAATTAATGCATTCCTTGATGTCATAGCCATAATCTCTATAGAATATGCAATATTGCTTTGACCTGGTGGCATCAATTTTAGGGATTAGCAAGGTCTTTGTCCTAAATATAGCTTAAGATTTGGTTGAAACTTGTATTTAGGATTAGCAATTGCTATTTAACTCCCCCTGTCTTGCTTATATTATTTTTCTTCACATATTCTCATCTTTTGACTCCATTTTTGTAAAGATTTTACATATCATTTAGGCAAGTTTTCACACTCTTATAAAGCATTGCACCTCCTCAATCTCTTTTATTTCTTCAAACGATTTGGCCTTATCTATTTAAATAGATCTCTAAAGTTTTTGAAATTCTTTTTTAGACCCTACCAGAAGGATATGACCATTATAAATGAGTTAAACTTTAAGAATCTATGTAACTTGCATCTAACTGCATTGATGGTGCTATGAAAATTTGTAATTTTTCAGTACCTCTTTGCGTTGTCCATTGAGTATGTTATTCTATTGTAAGTTTTTGACAAAGCAATTTAAATTTTACTAGGGTTAACTTGTCGAAAAATCTCTTAAACTTTTTTATGAGTTGATGAATTTGACTAGGTGTTCATTTGTTTAACAAATACTTTAAAGAAAAAGCTTACAAAAATCAAATAATGAACTTTAAAAATAACTCAATTAAAAAATTTAAACTATTAAAGAAAGTTGAAGAATAATGTATAAAAAATAATTGGAATGACACTAATAAAGATAGGTATGGCAAAACAGCCCAAGCATAGCTTGAATCAATATGGTCTAATTCGAATTCAACAGGTTCAACTCAAGTTAACTGGATATCAGACTAAGATTGAGCTTTTTTTCTGAAAAAAAATCAAGCTTCTAGGTCTGACCCAACCTGAAGCTTGAGTATACATAGTTAGAAAATCTTAAGGTTCTTTTATCTTCATCTCTAACTCTCTATAGTCATTTTCACTTTTAACGACCTCTATCCTTGTTTCTTCTATTTCTCTTCTTTATTTTAGAGTTTTCCGCTCTCTCAAACTTTTTTTTTCCTATTTCTCTTCTCCTCTATTTTATAGTTTTCCAGCTATCTCAAGTGCTCTCTTTTCCTAATTTTCCTCTCTTAACTACAAGTACTATTATTTGACAATGTAAACTCCTTACTAATGCATGTTATTCTTTTCCTAGAATCTTTTCCCTTTTTGTTTGCCATTTTCTTTAAGTTGAGAAGCAAACACAAATTATAATCTTTGCTTCAATGATGGTTTTATGATTTGGGTGTGATTTTTGTGTGTATGAGAGATGAAGAGAAAGTAGAACAAAAGCAACTTGATGTATTCTTCTTTGGAAAGACATTGATTTTGATTTAGTTTGTTGGTAGGATAAGAATAGAATCTCAAACTTTATAAAAAGTGGTGTCCGGGGCAAAATTTGGGGTGAAGAAAGAAAGAAGGGGAGGCTAGGCTAAACTGAATATCAAAGTTGGATGGAGTCTGATTGGATTATTGGAAGTTAGGTGTGTTCGAGCTTTGAGTCAACTGACATGAGCTAATCAATCGAGTCTTAGATCATGTTTGAATTACCCCTTAAGAAAGTCAGGATTGGGCCAAGCTTATAACGGATCCAACCCAACCCAGTCTATACTATAGCATCCCCCAATAAGAGTTTGAAAGCTTCGATTCAAAGTGTGTAGCAGCGGAATGCAAATCACGTTGATAGACAAGCATGGGATGGAGAAGTCGCATGAAATGCGCGTGGAGGTGGGCATATGTTTTCAGGGCCATTAATAAAAGAAAAGATGCTATTGCTGTAAATGATATGGTCCCCCCACCCCCCATGCAATAGAGAGAGATATATGGGTGGGACTGGTTTGTAGTACTCTACTTTATTAGACCTATTAATTAGAGTTGGATGGGAAACATTGGATTGGACCACCTCGTCTTCTCTCTTTCCCGAACTCTCCCGCCCCCCCCTTATTATGGGAACAAATTTTCACCACCGGCTACTTCTCCTCCTCGTATAGCCTGCCAAACGACCTCTTTCTCTCCCCCATTCCATTCTAATATTTTAATCATTGAAGAAGCCCTTCGAATTTTCAAGCTATTATGAACTAGTCAGAAGCGTTGGGAAGTATGTGTACTTGCCACCGCTAGACTGACTAGTCTATAGTCTGCTCAAACATAAGTCTCTCTGAAAAAGCCTGGACACAACTCCTAGTTAGGAATGCTTTCTTGGGATTCGATCCAACTACAAAGATCTCTACAATAACGGCCCTTTTCTCAATTTTATTATTTTTAAAACTTTATTGGATTGTGTTTGTTTAGTCTTTCTTTTTTCTTTAGCATATAAACATATGCTTCCATTTCCATAGGCTTATTGTAATCTAAGGCGCTAGACTATAAAGAGAACATATATATATGTATATCAAATATGGTTTTGAGAATGTATCATGTGGCGGCTTGTAGGTTATCTATTCTGTTGTTCCTGTTCACTGTGTCAAAGCCTTTCTATTTATTTATACTTTAATCGCTGAAATAATATTTCTAGAATTTGTCTTTCTTGATTATCATCCCCTGCGGGCTTTAATTGGTGGGTGTGAAATAATTGACGGATTGTGTGTTTTTTCTACTGCCAAGAAAGTCTAATTCGGACATATTTATTTCCTTGCTACATTGACCCACTTGAGCTAGTCCTAGAGAAACAAATAGGGAGAGAGAAAGGGAAAAGAAGAGGCATATATTCATCATCACCTCTATCTGATCCTCTATTTCTGAGAAGGTATATGTGATCCTCTCTACCTAGGATAGGTTTTCATTTCATGGCATACCCTGTTGGCTTATTAAGAGATGGAACCTAATAAAAAAGTGAGCCTACCTCACCCCATTTTATCTTCATCATAATCATCATCTTCTTCTTCTTCTTCGTTATCTCTCTCCAGCCAAGGCTCACCGGCAAACTTCCACTTTCTACTGATATTCTTTAGTTTCATCTGTGATATTCCACTCGTCCTTTGTCAGGTTTCTCTCCTTCTATCTCATATTTCACTCTCCTACGTAAAGTCAGGAAATCTAGGACTTTTTGATCAAAAGGTTCGTGCTTTACTGTCCAGAGTTTGCCGCTTGATGATCTTCCTTTATGGTGTTTAACAGCGCTTTGATGGTGCGGTTTGTGGCTTCTTAGGTGCGAGTTGATCTGGGTAAATTGTAAAGTTGCAGAAGCCACATCAGCTTTGAAGAAACTGTAAGACCAATAGAATCCTGAGATAGAGGAGAAAGGAGATAGCTGACGCTGTCATGGCTCGAGAACTACTTGAGGATAAATCAAGGGAGATGGTATCATCAGTAGCCTTTTGTTACTCAGATGTTTCATCTGGTAACCCAACGATCCAAACCCATCTCGTGAATCAGATCCAAGGCTTTGAATCCAACCCGGAGATCTTCAACTTGACCACAGGTATGGAGATGATAGGGTTTTCAAAGAATATACCGGATCAACAAGGCGACGGCAACTCTGTTCTGTGGAAAGGGTTCTTCAACAAATCAGGGAACAACAATCCTGGTGGTTCTTCAACATCAAAAACAATCAATGAATCCACAAGCGAATTCTATCAACACGAGTACAATAAACCTGATTTCACAACTGGGATGTGCGAGACAAGTAATGAGAATCTAATGGTTGCACCAGACTCAGCTTCTTGGCAAGAAAATAGGTTGGTTGTTGATGATTCTTCTTTGAGGTGCGTCTTTCCTTGCGAAGGAAATGAGAGGCCAAGTCAAGGTCTTTCACTGTCACTGAGTTCAACCAATCCTTCAAGCATTGGCTTACAGTCCTTTGAGCTTAGACACACAACCAATCATCATAATCATGCAAATCCGCAAGAAGAAATGAGGTTTCTGCATTCAAATAATTCTATAGATGGTTTCCTTGGGAAGTCTGCTCCAGTTTCAAGTATTCAACGGGAGCAACGGATAATCCAAGATGATCTTTTGACAAAAGCTGCGAATTTGCATCATCAAGGTCAGTTTCAACTTAGGAACTCTAAGTATCTAGGTCCTGTACAAGAACTCCTGAACGAGTTCTGCAGCCTTGGTACGAAGCACAATGATACACAAAAGCTAAAATCCCACAAGACAAGACAGTGGGACGATGAGAATGGAAGTAGCAGCTCTTCAAGAAAGCAACCTTTGTACTCTCTCGAATTTATGGAGCTGCAGAAGAGAAAGACAAAGCTGCTTTCGATGCTGGAAGAGGTATATATGTTATCTCAAATTTCATTCCCTTTTTTTCAATCCATAAGATCCCTTCTTTTTTGCTTATTCTTTTCAACAAAGTAAAATCAACCCCATAACTGTTTCCATGCACTAAAAAGAGATCCCAAACTTTTACTAGTTGTTGATTAGTTGGGGTTCTTCAATTTGGTTCTTGAACTAATTTCGCGACTTGGGGTCTCTCCATAAATCCACTCCGTGACAACCGAAGTTAGTTTTAATTCTCTTGAAGAAACATCTATTCCATTTTTCTTTTCATGGCGTCGTTGTTTTCATCTCATTACTCTACCAGATTGTATATAAATATATTCCTCTCTGTAACTGTCATCAGAGAAACTTCCAACTCTCTCATTAACTCCTGTCTCTGTCATTTCCTGTGATTAAATTTAGGTGGACAGAAGATACAGGCACTATTGCGATCAAATGAAAGCTGTAGTCTCATCTTTTGAAGCTACTGCTGGAACTGGGGCAGCTACAGTATATTCAGCTTTGGCATCAAAGGCCATGTCAAGGCATTTCAGGTGTTTAAGAGACGGGATTGTGTCTCAAATTCATGCAACAAAGAAAGCCATGGGAGAGAAAGATCCTGTTGCGCCAGGCACATCAAGAGGTGAAACTCCAAGGCTGAGGGTAATTGATCAAGCCTTAAGACAACAAAGAGCCTTTCAACAAATGAGCATGATGGAGAGTCATCCATGGAGGCCGCAAAGAGGCTTACCGGAACGATCTGTTTCGGTTCTTCGAGCCTGGTTATTTGAACACTTCCTACACCCGTTAGTCTCTCTCTCTCTCTCTCTAGTCTTTCTTTATTAGATAAACTATCGTACTGAACAGTAGTCTTCACACAACTCCGCTACACTCAGCTACACTACAAAGTAGATTTTGAGAGAGAATCATTGTTTTTTCATCCAAATGAACAAGAAAATAATACATATTGTTGTTTCCTACTAGTACTGTTATAAATGATGATCACATATATGTTCCGTCTCACTTGTATTATATGTTTTGTTAGTTTCCACCCATCTCCCTCCATTTATATTCTATGTCTACATTTGTGTTTGTCATATTATTTTCAATCATTTAGCTCTCTTTCCATATATGCCTCTCGTATTTCGTCTTTGCATGGATTTGATTCTCTTACATAGGGCCCATTTCTCTCTCTCTCACTCGCACTCGCCGGACACAGAATAAGAAAGCCTAGTGAAAGTACATTTACATTTAGTTCTTAACTCTCAAAAGTTCATTTCTGAGTTATGACACAGGACCTTTCATGGTTAAACTTACAGGTATCCCAACGATGTTGATAAACATATCTTAGCTCGCCAAACTGGCCTCTCAAGAAGCCAGGCACGTCTACATCTCTTTGTCTTATTGTGTGCATAATGTAGCCATTCATGAAGATAATGACATTCTCTTCTTGATATCTGCAGATTAATTGTATATTTCATTGATCGTGATTTGCATCGATTATATTATGTGCACGTTATATCACTACGCATATTAAATTTCTGATGCCATTTGTCCGTACATGCTATATTTTTGTTTCACAGGTGTCTAATTGGTTCATCAATGCAAGAGTGAGACTTTGGAAACCTATGGTAGAAGAAATGTACTTGGAAGAGTCGAAAGAGCACGAAAACAACATGGCCTCTACAGATGGGATTACTGATCTTGACGACAATAACGACCGGCCAAATCATAATCTGTCCTCTGCGGATCAGAAGCCAACTCCAGATCAGCTCACTCGGATTGACTCTGAGTGCCTCTCTTCCATTATCTCCAGCCCAGATAGAAATGACAACTCAAAAGGCATTAAAACCTTCCAAAATCACCACTTGCATCACCCACACCAGAACTTTGGCAACTTTGGTCCTCTCGAACTAGATTTTTCTACATACAATCAACAATCTGCTGGTGGGGTTTCTTATGCTAATGATCATCATAGTGCCACTAGCCAAACCTTCAATAGTGGTGGTGTATCATTGACTTTGGGGTTGCAACAGCATGGAGGGACTGGAGTGAGCTTAGCCTTCTCTCCTGCCTCTCAAAACTCTCTGTTTTACGCTAGAGATCATAGTGAAGACTGCCAACCAGTTCAATACTCGCTTCTAGATGGAGAAGGCCAGACTTTGCCTTACAGGAACTTGATGGGAGCTCAGTTGCTGCATGACTTAGCAGGTTAAAGATATACTTGCTATATAGCTTGGCTGGTGCTTTGTTGGGATATACCCACAAGTCTTGGCATAAGATGGTGGTGTTTGATAAGTAGTTTAGGTATTGTTAAATACTCGATACATATATATATATACATAAAAAAGCTATAGTTGGTTAAGGACACTATGGGTATTGGTTCCATGGGTCGAGAATAGTTTTTGCATCCTTTACTTTATAGTTGGAAAGAACAATTTTATTTACTAGTGGCTAAATTGGAATTGCCGGTGATTGGTGCAAGAATCATAGAGATATTTCTTTCCTCTTCTGGATATGACATCTTTTTTCCAAAAAATAAAATATTCTTATGTTTTAATAGTTAGGGGTTATGTCCCTCTCTTGGTCTCTCTGAGATCACCAAGCTGAGTGATTGAATCGTTTGTGGCTCATGTTCAAATGTATAGATCTTATTAGCTTGTTCTAAACGGCTAGATGATACAGATATTAATTTTCCATGCGGAAGACAAATTAAACTCAGCAACAAATTTTGGTTGGGTCCTTTTGTATGAGATTAGGACAATTCTTATACAAGTAACAAATATCATACAATTGATCAGGGATTTGTGGTCCCTGATTCACATTCACATTCATATCTCATACCCATAAGAATTGCTTTTTTTTTTATTTGTCAACTTTGGCATGGTTTATGCTACTGCTTTTCACAATGGAAAGCTACCTTTATTAACTACTTTTGAGATTGTGTCACAGCATTAGTTTTTTTACCTCATTTTTTAGTGTTATATACGCCCCTTCAAGTTGAAGGTGGAGGTCCCAAGTCCCAGGTTCCAGGTTCCAGGTCCCAAACAACATAGGTTTTCTTCTGCCTCAAATTCTTCATGATTGGAGTTAAGAAGCTGCATATGTTGGTGATCCCTCAGATCATGATGACCATTTATCTCGCTTTCTCTCAATTACTAACAGTTAATATTCTGGTGGTTATAAGATTTAAGGAAGTTGCAGTGAATTAAGCTTAATTACGATTACCATACATTCGTCATTAAATATTTCCGTCTACAACACCAGGAATGTTGGAAGAAAGATTGTACAACAAAATGATGTTTGTAATAAGAGATGACCACAATCAAGAATATATGAGAGGAAATACCAATGATTACAAGGCGCATATATTGTCATGAATCACTAGCAAATTGAAAAGGACAACATTTCAATAATCATATGATCCTAGCTACAATTGCTGTTTCTGCTTTACAGTTAAAACAATACAGTAAAACATTTCTCTTCATAAACTACTGGGATATAAACCTCACAAGTGGAAAATGGAAGAGAAAGATAGAAATGATATATCTTGCAAAAGCTATTTACAAAGCAGACATGGGAATCAAGGAAAAGGAAAGGTTTATTTCATAGGGGATACTGTTGATACTTACCAAATTTGATGCCAGCATGAGGTAATGTTTCAATCATGTACGTATTACAAATTTGAGAACTGTTTGCCAACTTGCCCTTCTTGATGGTCACGCTTTTCTCAGGTAATATATCATTGAAGCAACGTGTCTCTTCTATTTAATTATTTCCTTTTCTATAACCCCTTTTCACATTTCCATACATATGATCCATACTAGCTAAAGGAGTTATCATGTCATAATGTGATGCGTTTTCCTGGTTCAAGTACTCCTGCGGAATTTGTTCCAAAACCCTTATCAGTTTTCTCATGCTGCCAAGTTGTATTGTTGCGGAATATTTCCCTAGTCATCTTTTTGTTTTTTTTTAAACTCTTGGTTGAAAATAAGACTAGTTAGCTTCTCGACATTTATACTCTTGGAGCTAGCCAAAAATAAAATCGAAATTCCTTTGTTGGTTCATTTATCTCGTTATCAGGCGCACACATTAGCTGATTCCCATGTTTGTTATGAATAAAGCGTCATTTCAGTCTTTTGCGATTTGTCCTTGGCCCTGTTAAATTAGAACATCAAAGAAAGATTGCCTTAGTATTCATTCCTATGTAATTCCTTTCTTCTGGGCATGGAGAGGAAGGTGTTATTCCTCGTGTGTATGCTACACTGCTGCATGCATATGCATGGACTGCGTTTAGGCCAAATGCACAGCCAAACCGTCTCAACTTTTTGAGGCCATTCTCTTGCTTTTAAGTTTCAGATGGAATATCCTCCATTAATTGCTTTTTTTTAATTTGCACGCAGTTTCAGAAGAACATTTCTTTTATTGTTTGGTACCAGTAATAATTGTAACTAAAAAGAGTTGTAAAAGTAGGACATCCCAGAAAACTTGAAAAAAATAATACTACAATCAACGGATTCGCGCCAATAATCTCTGTTGATTAGGTTTTGTATGCAAGGTTCTACTTGAACATTAGCCCAAAAATGAACTTACTCAGATGCCAACACTATTGGGAGTGCCATGATTCGACCCAATGCATTTGAAACAAAAACAGAAATAGGATTTAGCAGCCCAAACATTGACCCAATAGCAGCCCTTCTTTGTTAGTACATCTTTAAGCATAATTTAGGCCCATTAGCTATTTTGATCTAATCAGACTCATGTAAGCCACATATCTCTGAACCACGATCCCCCATACAGACACGCATGGTTCTCTTAAAACTTGCTAACCTGAATCACTACGTCTTGGGCTCAAGCCTTAGTCTCCAGTTTCGCCAAATGCCTACCCATGATAGAATACTGGATTTTCAGATTATTTTCCTTTAAAATTTGGGCAAAATGTGTGAATTAATGGATTTTTCATAAATACCTACCTAATATCTCACAATTTATATAAAATTTAATAAAGATTTCTTTTGAAAATTCTACTATATAAATAGATTATTATCCTCATCACAAATTAACTTTGAGTTAGTAAACAAATTTTATTAATCGAAATTATTTTTATAAAATAATAACAATAATAATAAGAGGGAAGTTTTTTTAAAAAAAAAAAATCAGAGTCCACAACCTACATTTAGACCATCTCGCTAGCTTATGCATGTCAACACTAAGAGTTGAAACACTTTTCTAGCTCTTTAATTTTGTCTTTTGGTTCCATGAACATAAATAGTTCAACGGCATAAAGATTTCTCTTTTACTAAGTGTTGCAGTACCCACAAAAATCAAACACCATATTGACAAGATAAATTAACTAAATGTAATTAAGTCATAACATTACCTTTCAAAGCATATAAGATGATCAGGACAATTTGTTCTTATTCTTTAAGTAAGGGAAACAACTTCTCTTCTGAACTGGAGGAGTAAAAGAATTAGAGCCAGAAATAGCATTCTAGTTCAACTTGGTATTTACAAATATTACCGAGCTTCTTCAATGTCTATAATTTTCTACTTCAAAAGTATTAGACGTGGTAAAGTTATAGAAATCATTCAAATGCTCCTCTCATGCTTTGAAAATCAAATCTTAGCTTTAGATAATCCGAGTCCCTACTTCTTTAAGAATACAAAGATAATCACACTTACACGCTTAAAATTGGAGATGTCGACTTTGTCTTGCCTCCTCTCATGCATGTATATTTATACCAATCAACCCAGAAAATAAAAGGAGCAAAATGATATTTTATAAAAGAAGAGAGTACGAAACTTGGAAAAATAGGTCGAGAGTAAACGGGATATTAATTAGGTCTAGTTATAAAGGTTTTTTAATCGAGTTATACGTTTTTTAGTTTATTTATAACGTTAATTTTTTACACTAATCTTATAATTTTCATCCCAAACGAAGTTAAGAAAGAAAGTAATAGACATGTGCATCATTTGCTTTATTATTTTTTGAAATACAGATTTTACTTTTATTTCATCTTATCACAATTTCATTTTATCTTGTATGCCAATACTTCTGTATAAATTCAATTGTAACATCGTCTCCAAAATAATACACAGAAACCATTATCTACATTTATTATCACTGTATCAGAGCCAAGAAAATAGCCTTTCATGCTACTTCATTTTTTTTTTCCAAAACACCAGAAAAATATAACTAGTTGGACCCCAGAAACACAGATTCTTAACTTAAATTTAGAAACATCCAAACAGATAACCTATTACAAATAAACAGCCATAGTGTACACAAATAATGGCATAATCTAATTCCTCCACATTACCTTTCAAGTACATCACCAAATTTTTTTACCACAAAACTGGATTCATCAAATTATCTCATCTAGTGAAATAAAATTTAGGCCATCCTTGCTATATCTTGTTAGAATTATGCCCATGACCCAATCGTTATGTAATAGATTGAACATTTTTTGTTTTGTAATTATTAACTTTGTTTAATAACATGGAAAATGATTATGTTATCATATTATGTTTATTGTACTTTATTCTAATATGATAAGTCTTTGATTAAATTTATACACTTACCATCATAATGGAGATTATGATAATGAGAGTCAAGTATTTAGGGTTTAATCTAAAAGTGTTCTTGATCATAGGATCATCAAATAAGGAACTTAATGATCCGGTTAGATAAATATGTATGTAATAGTATCTATTGGATGGATATTAGTAGATCTCATTTACTAAGTTACATATATAGATGATGCATATGGAGATATGATCATTAAACTGACCAAACTGAGAATTCCAAATGGTTAATATTACCTATAAACTGTCAAGTGGGATATTCTCATAAGAATTTAAATGTATTTTTTCCTTTGAAATAAGATCATTATAGTAATCAATAGGTCACTTATTATGTTTTGATGTCGGACACCTAGTATGTAAAAATGTTATTTGAATGATCATTGGATATAATTAAGTACCTATCTGATTAGTGGTGAGTCAAGATGGAATCTATCGACTCTAGGTAATGAGTTTGAGCTCTATGTTATCATTGATCTCAATGGTTTTTTCAAGACCTTGGGCAGGGCGATTGAATGAGTGAGGAAAAGGAGTTTTCGAAGTCATTCACCAATCATTAATGATTGAAATGTAACATAGTTGGTTATCTAATAAGGTTTGACAGTTAAACCATACCTTAGAATAATCCAAAGCTGTAATGATGGAAGATAATAATACATTATCCTTAACCAGGTTCTGTCTTTGTAAGGTTGTTACCTCACACTATCCGGCCGTTGAGGAGTGTTGCTAGACGCCAACCTTGATTAGTAATTAATTGGATTAATTACTACCGACTTAGTGATGAACCTATATGGTCACACACTTACGAGTGTAATATTTCTTGTTTATGATTATTTAATTTATTATGAGATAATTTATTAAATAACCTATAAAACATATTATTATATTTTTTCCTAGCACAAAAAGTATAATTAATATTGGAAATTCTCTTGTACAAAATAAATGAATAAAATA
>JANIHZ010000209.1:53699409-53713835 GCA_027478365.1 Erythroxylum rufum | reverse complement strand
ACTTTATCATATACATCTAAACATGTACAAGATAAAGAATGCCTTTAAATAATTTGTCACTAAACTACAACCAAAGCTATTGGCTGTAGGGCATAAACTAACAGAAACAATTTTGTACAAAAATTGTACTGATGAATTAATTAAGCAATGTGTTCCATATAATGAATTTCATGTTGTTTTAACTCACTATCATAGTTCTACGTATGCAAGACATTATGGGGCCGATAGGACAGTCATAAGAGTGTTAGATTTTGGATTCTTTTGTCCAACATTGTTTAACGATGCACAGGACTTTATGAAAAGTTGTGACAGATGCTAAAGAGTCGGGAACATTTTGAAAGGAGATGAGATACCACTATCGACAATCCTAGAAGTTGAAATCTTTGATGTTTGGGGGCTAGACTTTATAGATCTGTTTTCTTCCTCATTCAGAAATACTTATATCCTAGTGGATATTGACTATGTATCAAAATGGGTCGAGGTTATGGCAACTCTAACAAATGATGGCCGAGTTGTTCAATGATTTATCAAGCAAATATTTAACAAGTTTAGAGTGGCAAGTGTCATTATCAGTGACAGAGGTACACATTTCTATAACAAACCATTCGAGGCTCTATTAAAAAGATATAGGGTGCAATACTCAGTCCCAACTCCTTACCACCCCCAGACAAGTGGGCAAATAGAAGTGATGAATAGATAGCTAAAAAAGATCTCGGAGAAGACTGTTAATAGTTCAAGAAAAGATTGGGCAACCAAGCTAGATGTTGTAATTTGGGCCTACTCGACAACCTTCAAGACAACCATTTGCTCCACACCCTACCGATTAGTTTATGGCAAGGATTTACCTGTGGAGTTAGAGCACAAGGCATACTAAGTAGTATAAGCATTGAACTTTGACTTAAAAGCACTCGATGAGAGAAGATTGCTTCAGCTAAATGAATTAGAGGAGCTGAGATTGCATGCCTATGAGAATGTCAAACTATACAAGGAATGAACTAAGAAATGGCATGATGCTCATCTGAAAAAAGACTTTGAGGTCAAAGATATGTTCTTATTGTTCAACTCTCACCTTCAATTATTTCCTGGTAACCTAAAATCAAGATGGAGTGGCCCGTTTAAAGTCACTAAAGTCACTAAAGGTGAGACAATCAAGATCAATGGACACTAGTGTAAGCCTTATTTTAGAGGATAGGAAGTGCTTTCCCTCTTCCCCCTCAAATAATAAAAGCATGATGAAGAAGTCCTAGTAGTGGCTTTAAACTTAGCACTAGTTTGTATATACATTTATTCTCCTTATGTTTGTGTGTTTTGCTTAATTAACATTTTTTAGTTTTTCTTTTCTTATTGCAGAAAAGAGATTAAGTCACGGTTGGTGAAGATGGAGCACCAACAACACTATCAAAATAAGAAACTCCTCAATTTTTTTGAACTTTAAGGAGTACATGTGTCGTCACCGACACCTTTGCCGCCACAATCTCTATATGCATTCTCTTGCCTTTACTTTTAATTTATTTCATTTGTGTTTTCTAATTGTGTTATGTGTTTCGTTATCCCATTGCATATCATCTTCACAAAATAAGGACAATGTGTCATTCATGTGTGAGGGAGTGGTATGGAACTATATTTGCATTGTTGGATCGAAAAATTAAGAATGCAAGATTTGTCTAAAACGGTAGATTACAAATCATTTTTAGAAACCAAATTTTAGTGGAGGCAATATAACCAAATCAACATGCTAAGCCATACAGGATACGATATACGGAAACATAATTTACATAAGAATAAGGTGGTAGAAATTTACCGACTCCTTTGCTACAGCTTTAACTCCTCACCGTGTTATCCTATCCTCGGCAATGTATCCTCTCCTAAGTAATGTATCCTCTTCTTTTTGTTACATCCTCAACCAATCCGATCTACCACTTAATCTCCTTGGACAACTTGGTTAACAAGATCTTTTGGTGGGAAAGGAGAAGAAAACATGAAGAGATTTTGGCTTAGAAGAAAGAAGCAAACGATGAGAGACCTGTCATGTAATTTTCGATTATACCATGCAAGATAGGAGAGAGAGAGTCAAAAATGCAAGAACACTTCTTACTCTACTTGTCAATTTCGGTTATCATCAAAGCAAGAAGTGATGTGCATCCAATGCGTCACTTCATTCTTTGATCAATCATAAAGAAGCCAATAAATGAGACTCTTCTCATTTATTTTAAGATGGCTATATGACAAGACCAATAACCTAAATGTGACTTCTCATTTTCGGTTTTTGTGATTAAAGAAGGAAGATGGTCCATCAAATGCACCTCTTTCTTCTTTAATCTAATGAATGCTAAAAGGTTACATGCTATCATTAAAAGACAACCATTAAACTGTTTAATGATATGATTATTACTCCATTTAATGATAATAAAGCATGTTAAAAGCCATCTTAAATATAGCAAATCAATGCTAAATGTGTAGCTGCACATTTATCCCATTAAAACTGAAATTCCACCTCCATTTATCTTTAATAACTTTGATTTAATTTAATTAATCTAATTGATCAAATTAAACCAAAGTCTAGCCCATTTCTAAATGTTCATATGGGCTTCAAATTAACAATTAATTAAAGTAAGCCCAACATTCACTCATAGGCTTTAAAACCACTATTTTTATTTCTTACTTTGCTTGATAACCTTCTTAGAAGCCAAATGGGGAATCTAATTGGACTTATATAATTCAAGCTCCAATAAGCTCGAAATTAATTTAATCTCATTAGAATTAATTCCAGCTTATTAATCGAATGTCATTATACTAAAGACAATTAGCTGAACTCTTGAATTACTAAATATTATGAGAACACGTGTTTCAAATAAGATGTCCAATTGCAAACTCTATTATGAACCATATTATAGCCATCTGCACAATAAAGGGTTAAATTACCTTTTGGTCCAACATACAGACACTAGATTGATACTCTGTAAAAATTCATTATGATCATATCAAGAATTATAATGAAACACATATGAGTTCATCACTCATCAAGATTGTGGTTCATAATAAAAGAATGCTAACGTGTATATTTTAAGATTAAAGAAATGACCTACTTTAATCTTAAAAAACATACGTAATTCCAAATTCATTTAATAGTGCCATTATTGATAGTCAACTACTATCATGATATTAAACTCATCATTCTCTTGAAGTAAACTACTTTACTTACACGAAGATAAATCGTAACACTATATTCCAAACGATAATCAAGCTATCAACTTGATTATTCAACTATGAATCAACCAATTTAGATTTTAATAATATACATGTTTCCCATACATCTCCAAGTATATATATATTACTTACAAAAGAATCTTGGTACCTTATGACTATTTATATTATGCTCATACAAATAAAACCAAATTCTTTTGTTTTATTAATAATAAATATTTTCATTACAAAAACGTAACTGGAAGAAGATTAAGTAACATGTAAATACACTTGCTTTATAGGGCACTATATTTACTTAACCCCAACGGTGTCAATTTTCATGGGCATGACTTATGGTCATGGCCTTGACTTAATGGTCAGGGTCGTGACTTTATGGTCACTACCATGACTTAACTTTCTACAATATATACTTTTAATTTTAAGCATTTTCTTGTATCCTCTTGGCTATAATCTTTCTGCTTCTTATTTTATGAAGACAAGCGAGTGTGAATCTCAAAAAGATGGTTCAAGAATGTGTTTTCAACTCAGTTTAGCTATTATACTTCTGAATTGTACCTAAAATCAAATATGAAGTAAATTGAATGTCTTAAGCATTTTAAAGCATTAATCGATAAATGCCTTGGATTAAATGTATAAATAATTAAGCACATGTCAAGTTCCCCCACACGTAGCATTTGACCGTCCTCAGGAAAAACATCAAAATCAAATTCAAAAAATAAAAAATTTAATCATTTCCATGTTTCCCAAGAATAGATAGTCATAAGCAAAGAGAAACAACTTCTAAAACTATAGCAAGAATTCAACATTCAATGCTTCTGCTCATGATCAACAGATGATCCTTTAAAAACTGAGCAATCTAGAGGTAAACTTGAAAAAATATGTTTAAATATGATAAATTCATGGGTACACTAAAAAAACCATTCATGGTTATGACATTCTGCAATAAAAAAGCCTTTTTACTAAATGGTTGTGCATAAGGGGACCATGCTCAGATCAATTGTCAAAACATAGAAAAGCCTTCTTCCTATTTCTCTCTTTACAAAAAATGTGCAATTTCTCCTTAATCTTTAGTTTAGGAATCTGATTAAGGAACTGAGAATAAGAGGGTTTCCTATGCAGAGACCATACACTTTTGCCCTTAAGGAAGTAATTATGTAACTACTTCAACCATAATGAATTTTTTTTCTAAAATTATCTGAAGTCTCTTCAATAATAAAATTTGTTGGTTACATTTAGTGAATGAACTCCTAACCCTCCTTCCGCTTTAGGCTTGGAAACTTTAGACCATTTCACCTTTGCATAGCCCTTGCTACTTGTTGAATTACCCTATAAAATTTTTTCATAAGTTTTTCAATAGTTTTGATGAGGCATTTTGGGAGACCGGAGCTTAGAACTAATTTTATCAGTAGTTTTCCCCTTAAGAAAGATCCTTATTTATCCATAAGCCTAGTGTTTGTTTTTATTTTCTCCACGAGGGGTAGGCTTTTACTAAAGCTTAGTCTTCTAGTGGATATAGGTAATCGCAAGTAGAGCATAGGTGAATGTGTCTAAGCATACTAGTTAGCCTTGTAGTGCATGAACCAATAGAGTTAACACTAGTAGAGAGGAAGAAATGGCTCTTGCTGAAATTTACTGTGAGTCCAGGCACAGTTTCAAAGTGATTAACTATGTTCACCAATGTATTAATAGATTTTATATAAGCTATACAAAATAAGACAACATCATTAGCAAAATAAAGGTTTATAAGAGAGATATTCCTGCATTTGGAATGATATCCAAAATTTAGATGCTTGCTAACTCTTTACTTTATTAATAAGGAAAAATCTTCCATATACAATATAAAGATGTAACGGGAAAGTGGGTCTCCCTACCTTGAGCTTCTACCACCCTTAAACATGACAAAAGGAACTCCATTAATAAGGAAACCGAATGAGCTTGAAGTGATGCATTCCTTAAACGATCCAATGAAAATTTCAGGGAAACCAAATCCTTTCAACAGCTAAATTAGGAAGTCCCAGCTAACACAATCAAAAGCCTTACCAATTCAATTTTAAAAAAGCAATTGGGGGAAGAGTTACTTCTTAAATAGCCTTTGAGATGCTTTGAAATAATTAAAATATTATCTCCAATAAATTTTTTTTTTCAAGAAAGATCCTTGGTTGTCACTGAATATATATTAGAGTACTCTTTTCAATTTATTAGAAAGATCTTGGTAATAACCTTATAGATGAAATTAAAGCAAGCTATAGGTCTAAAGTCCCTAAAATTAGAAGGTTTGGGGTCTTAAGGACAAGACACATTAAAGTTATTGATTTCATTAAACAATACTCGTTTAGAGAAGAATACATTAATTGATTCTTTCACTAGCTGGCCTATCTCTACCTATGACATAGGATAAAAATAACCATTCAGACCATCTGGACCTACAGCCTTTATCTCATTTAGTTGAGAAACGAAAACCTTAATCTCCCCATGTTCAATGGGTTTAGTAAGATCTTCTAATTCCACTTTTGGGATCCTTTTTGTAATGAAAGTTCCTAATTCCTCTATAAAGAAGGAGATTTCCTGATTTGAACTAATCAATACTTTATAATAATTAACAACTTCCTCAAAGATCTCTTCCTACCCACTCAACACCCTTTCCATTATGAGATTAAGTAGTAGAGATTCAATTTTTATTTCTCCTTGTAATGAATAAATTAAAGAAAAATTTAGAGCATTTATCACCCTCCTTAAGTCAATTGATCCTATATATTTGTTAGACTAATAAATTATGGTCCTTTATTCCTTGAAGGTAATCTTTCAGATCTTGCTTTCCTATATTCAAAATTAGGGAGTCTCTTAGGTGCCTAGAGAGAACTAGTTGAGTAGAAGCCAATTTCTCCTTACCTTTATCTAAAGCAACCTTAATGTTAAGCCCTCTCCTTCTTTTAAGCTTTTTTAGTTCACCTTTACTAGCATTTCAATTTTTGCACATTTATATACTTCTTCTTCCCATATAGACGAGCATCTAACTCTCTCAAAATTTCATCCTAGAAGCATTCATCCTTCACTAAGAAATTTTTAAATCTAAAAGGAAAGTGTTTAGCAAACCTTTGTAACCTATTTTCAACTTTTATTAGGGTATGGTCAAAAAATAAAGGGTCAATAAAACTAACTTTGCTCTCTAAGAATTAAGTAAGCCATTCGGATTAACTACAACTCTATCTAACTTTTTATGAAGGAACTATCTAGTACTCTACCTATTACTCTATGTAAACTTGTAACCCCCTTGTAGTAAGTAAGTGATCCCCATTTTCTCAACACAATTTTTAAAATCTTCAGAGTAGTTCCTCAAACTATAATTCCCTTTAGCTTTAAATCAGTAAAGAGTGGAAATAAAACCCTTATAAATTATCCAAGGTCCTATACAAACTCCTTCCATTCTCCTCAAACTATGCCACAATCTGGCCCTTTGAAATACTATATTAAAGAAATAGACAAATGATGTAAATACAATTTTTTTCTTATATGAAAAGTACAACTTTAGATGTATCATTTGTTATTTGAGTCCAACTCCTACACCTTTATAAAATTAACATTGTAGGAAAGTATGATTCTACCATAAATATGATATTGATGGTTAGAAACAAAATTCCATTGGGATCCCAGCCTCCTAAACTTATACAGATGATTCTAAATTTGGATTCCAAAAGTCCCAAAACATAAGTCTTCACTTTAGAGACAAAATCCCAAAAAGAACTTGACCTATTTAGGTAGATAAGTCCACATATATTCAAAATAAGTATGGACATATCAGTGGCTTATATTATTCAAAAACCATAGCACTATATGCCACTAACTTGCCCTCTACATCCAACCTCATAATAGAGATATAATCAGGTAACTTCCTTAATAGATCAACACTTAGACACATCCAAGCGTAACATATCCTTCTTCTCCTGCCTATATTTTCATCCATACATATAGTTTGTCTTAAGAAACTTGCAAATAAACTTAGTCCTTAAGTTTTCCAATATTCCAATGGGACATTATGTATATTGACCCACAATGGTATTTTTTTGTAATTCAGTAATTTTATAAAAATAATAAACGTTTATATACATCTTTGGAGACTTCTAAACTAGTAGTCTCTTTCCCACCACAAAGGACAAACCTAAGGGGATGGCTTAAGGAAGCAACTTTGCCTCTTAAACCAGCCTTCTTACGCCTAAAGAACTTTCCTACCAAAAAACCTTAAGGATCTAGATCATCATCCCAGTTCACAAAATCAATACACATATTTTACAGTACCATTGATCACTTTTCAAACATAATCAATCCATTTATATGCTTCACTACCTAAGATGAAGGGACTGATGGTGTCCCTCTATTAATAATTGTTTATCTTGGTTCCATCCGAAAGGCGAAGCTTCCCTACTGTTTGAGTTTATGAGCATCTTTGCATAAGCATCATTGATGTTTCAGTGAAGGTCTTTTGCCTGCCAACTCCTTGCTTAGCTGATTGCAGACATAGACTTGTCCTGGGACTGGATTCCCTTCTACTTTCAGTTCCAGAGGTTGATTTGATTTGATACCTTCCCTTTTACAAGTATGAAAACAAAAACTGCATAGATATTGTTAGTAAATAATTACCCCTACCATCACCTTCTCTCGATGTTTGAGCTGAGATGCTCCATAACTTGGAAGATCACTCTGGAGTTTAAGCTCCTCATATCCAAGGCTTCATCTTTAAAGGTTCGCGAGTTCCTTTCTTTCCAAAGGTTATAAATGGTAACTGAAAGGAGGATAGGAAAAAAATTGAGGTAACAAGCTCGGACATTTGGTGCATAGCTCAACCAATTGGGGATGGAATGGAGGTTTATTTGATTTGGAAGGCTTATTTGGAAATGATTAAGGCAATGTACACAAATAGTTTTTGAGAATGAACATTCAAAGAATAAATGTTCTGTAGTTTCATTATCTATGGAGCACAAAGAACAATGATTAGGGGTGTGGAGATAAAGGAGTCTTTCCCTTATTTTCAACTTTCTAAAGAAAGCCAACCTTAATATGAAGGACCACATAGGACTGTTCCTTTTAAACCAAACCAATTTATGCTAAGGGACTCTCTGAATCGTGGGTCTCAATAAATTGTAGGCTGAAGCAGTAGTATACTTATTAAAAGGGCTAGCTAACCATTCCAAGCAACTAGGTTTGGAGCTGTTCGGTTGGCACTGAATGGCTCTAGGTTTTCAAAAATCTCAATCGTTGCCTCTTGCCAACACCACTCATTGTTTCTGGTAACTTCTGAAACTTTTGTTGTCATACTCAGTTATGACCTATTGATCACTCTAGGGGTGGAGAAGTTCTTTAAGATTCCTCTTGGATGCCAAGGATCCTGCCATAAAAGAGTAGAAATGCTATTTCCTATCATAAATTTGAATTAGTTCCCTATTTTTTCCCTCACAGATAATATTTTCCTGCAATTCCATGAACTATTGTTAGTAGGTTGGGCACTCCAGAAATTTTTCCTTCTCAAAATGATGGAGTGAACCCACTTTACCTATATTGCTTCACTGTCATTAAACAAAAACTAGATCCTATTTCCTAGCAGTGCATTATTCCATGTAGGTAAGTATTTGTGTTGGGCCTAAGTCCTGTTACTAATCCCCAGGCGACCATTTAGGGTGGTCGGGTGAGGATCGTGTGAAAGGAAAGTGAAAACTTCAATTAAAGGAAAATTTTTAGCAGTAACAAATGGGTTGGTTCACTGCGGTGAAACTAAGACAACACTTCCAAGGACCTTTTGGGAGAAGTTCGCCGTGGCCAACATCTGGCTTCGCCACGGTGAAGCCTCAAGGTCAAGCAAACGCACCCTTTGGGACAAATATACTGCAGTGAACGTTCGGCTTTGCCGCGACGAAGGTTCAAAGTCAAGCCGAAGGACCCTTCGAGATAAATGCACCGTGACGAATGTCTCGCTTCGCTGACATTCGCTGCGGTGAAGTCCCCAGTTCAAATACATGTACCTCTTGAGACAAATACACTTCACAACAGCGAAGTTATGAAAAATAAAACAAAATTACCCTTCGGGACCTTGGCCGCAGCGAAACCTCCAGTTCTAAAACCCGGAAACCCAACAATCTACTCTATCATACACTTCTATTTCCAACCACAACAATTAACAACTCAACCACAAGATAAACATAAACATACACAAAAGGAATCTCTTCAAGTCGCAATCTCATTGCTATAACAAAATAGAGTTTGAACAAGCTTAGTTACATATCAATAAATACATCATTAGCTTAATACAAAAAAACAAAGGATGCTCATGTTCGATATGCATCTAAAGCTACCCAAAAGTAATCAAACTAACTTAGTTACTAAATGTACCTATCTTTGAGTTTCCAAATGCCTTACAGGGATCAACGATCTTCTCGTTCTGCACCTGAGGAGGAAATAGTGGGTTGAGCTATAAAGATTAGTGGCTAATATATTTATAGCCATTGGCAACGAGCCACACAATCGAGCATATATATACATATATATTTATGCATCTATATCTCATCTTATTCTATCAAGTCAATCATCCACAATTCTAGCTCAAAACTCATAGTTAAGGAAGTTAACTCATAACATATAACATATACATTTAGCCATCAAACATAACACTCAAATGCATCATACTTGACAAATCAATGATGAAATGCACAAACAAATGGCTTAAGAGTTCCATGGATCAAAATGGTAAAACTGATATTTACACCATGAACAAAATAAGTCCATTTCTTAGGATCTCATATGCCATAAGCGGGTAGCCGAGAGAAGGCTTAGGTCAACGTGCACGTGACGAACAAAATGGTTTCTCTCTTGCCCAAACAGAAGCAATTCTAGGCTCAATTCAATTCATCAAATATATTCGTACTTTCTTGCATCTCATGCTTTGTCCTTTTTTTGAATATACTAAATGTCATAGCATCTTTCAAGGCATGACATAATAATACAACATAATGCAATTTCCTGCATTCACAACAATTCAAATTTAGGCAATTTAAACATACACATGTAGGCAAGAAATTTTCCCATTTACACAATAACTATAAACACTTTACCTACCTAATTTGCCTAAAAATTCCAAGTTTAATTGTGCCCTTCCTCTTGCTCTTGGATAGGGTATTCTTGGTTTCCTAGCACAAACCAATTTTCATTCAACACAACATTCAAATGGAAATTCATAAAATTTCAATAATCATTAAGCTTTAACTTAACTTCCCATAATTCATCTAGGTTAGAAAACTAAAACCTAGCATAGAAATCCATGAAAAATCAATTGGGTTTCTCTTCTTTCTCCCTTCATTCTCAACACAAACCCATTTCTCTAATTCTTTCTCTAATAAAGCAAGAAAAAAAGATGAACTTACTTTAAACCTAGCCCAAATCTCTTCCTTCTTCTTCCTTCCTAGCTTCCCATGATTTTCTTCTTCTTCTTTCTTTCTTTCTCACATTTTCTCTTCACTTTTTCTTCTCTCCGATGACTTTTCTCTCTTCTCTCTTATTCAAGACAACTTTTTTCTTGTTCTTCCAATTATACCCATCTTCATTTAACCTAAAGTCCATTAGCTCCTTTAGTCCATTTAAATACCATATAAGACTTTTGACATTAATTCTAACATTTCCATTCTAATTTCTAATTTCTACTTATGCTTACCAAATTAATGGACTCAATTCTAAAAATAATTAAACAAATAAATAATTAAAAAATTTGGTATCCAACAGTTTGATCCCTAAACCCCCCCCCCTCCGTTTTGGGTCTACAAATGTCAGTCCATTTGACCTTAGCATGAGATTTTGAATCCACCTTCCCAGCCCACAGAAAATTCCTATGTTTTGCCTCCATCTCCTTTAGGATGGAAAAAGGAAGAATGAAGAGTGTAGACTAGTAAATGTGAAAAGAAGAAAGCACAGAGATCACCAATTGAAGCCTGCCAGCATAGGAAAGGTTTTTATTGGTCCATTTGTTAATCCTAGCATCAATCTTCTCCAATAAGGGAAAGCAATCCCTTCTAGACAACCTACCTTTCTTGAGTCCCAAAATCATTTCCATTTGATAAGTCAAAATGATTCATGTCAAGGGATAAGAAAAATTCTTAGAAGGGTTCATGTCCAGTCCAAATAACTCTAAAAAGGTGTACATATAGTCTAGTAAAGATTGTACTGAATTCAAATCAGTATGGCAAAACAATATAAAGTCATCAGCAAATAAGAGGTGGGTGAGTTTAAGAGTTTTACACCTCCAGTGACATTTAAAGGAAGGGTTACCATCTAGACTAGCATTCATTCAAACTCCTAGAAAGAACTTCCATACAGATAATGAAAAGTAATGGGGATAAGGGGTCTCCTTGTCTTAGGCCTAACTTCCCTCTAAAAAATTTTGAGGAGGATCCATTGATCAATATCGAATACGAAGGGAAAGATATACACTATTTAATCCAATCAATGAATTTTTCAAAAAAGCCCACAGCTACTAGAACATTCATGAGAAACTCCCATTGTATGGAGTCGTAAGCTTTTTGAAGGTCCACTTTGAAAGCACATCTCTTCTGGTTATTAGACATGTGGTGATTCCTAAGAATTTCTTGAGCTAGCAGAATGTTATCCGCTATTCGACGATTTTTAATGAAAGCACTTTGGTTTGGGCTAACAATATCGAGGAGAGACTCTCTCAGCCTATTTGTTATAATTTTAGCAATCACCTTATAAATCATATTATAGTAAGAAATGGTTCAGTAATCTAACATTATGGATGGGTGATCCTTTTTTGGAATGAGGGAGATAAAAGTAGAATTAAGCTCTTTAAGGAGTTTCCCATGTTCAAAAAAGTTTTTAATGGCATCAATAACTTCCTCTCCAATAATATGCCAGGTATGTTTAAAGAAGAACCCATTAAACCCATCTGGGCTCGGGGCCTTATTCAGATTGAGAGAATTGAAAGCCTCTTTTATCTCTTGTGCTGGCACTTCAGCAATGAAGGAGTTTAAAAGGCCTTCAGGTAAGGAAAAAGGGAAGAGATTGTCCACAAACTCTTTAGAGGGGAGAAGGACTTTATTATCCCCTATAGAACCTTGAAAATGTTCAAGAAACTGATCTTGAATCTCTTTAAGACCTACAATTCTATTCCCATTTCCCAATATTAAAGAGTGTTGCTTCTATTTCTGTTAGAAATGAGAGAGTTGTGAAAAAATTTGGTGTTCCTATCCCCTCCCTGAGCCATTTAATAAGGGAAGATTGTTTAAAGAAAGACTCCTGATCATCTAGAGCTCTAATTAAGTCATTAATGGCTTCAGACTCTTTAGCCATCAAAAGGGAAGACTTGGGCAAAATTCTCATTTGATCTTGAATGTTGTTAAGAATAACTTGATAACTCTCAACTCTATCATTCACATCACCTACCTGGTCAGAATTAAGAGTTTTAACGGCTTTTTTGACTAACTTATGCTTAGACACTACGCAAAACATAGAAGTACCCCGAATCTAAAGGGACTAAGCATCCTCTACTGTCTGAATGAAGTTAGGCTGATTGACTCGAAAGTTGGAGAACCTAAAGGGAGGGAATCTCTTCTGCTAACTTGTTAAGGCCCTAACCACTATTGGAGAGTGATCTGATATGTATGGATTGTGAATGACACTATAAGAACTGGGAAACCTAAAGCTCTATGCTGAATTAATGAGAGTTCTATCTAACTTCCTAACAATAAAGAGATCTCCACATTGCTTGTTGTTCCAAGTAAAACTTGGGCCACTAGAATTTAGATCAAATAAAGCATAGTCCTCAACACATTTCCTAAAGTCACTCATCCCATTCATAGCTGAGGGACTCGAGGGTTTTGCCTTATAAGATAACAAAATCGCATTGAAGTCTCCCGCTATAATTCAAGGTTGATTACCAACAGTTAAGTTAATATTTGACAAACTAGACCACAGATTCTTCCTATGATTGAGATTATTTGACCCATAAATACAAGTCACAAAGAACAAAGAAGAACAGTTTATGGGAGTCACCTCTAGGCGAATCAGTTGATCATTAGAGCTAAGCATAGAACATAAGAAGCGATATGGGTTCCAAGCTAACACTATCCTTGCATTTAATGCATGATCTACTTTGTTGTAATAAGGCCATCTAGGAAACATCGAGGAGCAAACATAATTCAGAAAAGAAGGGGTCCTTATTTTAGATTCAATCAAACAAACAAAGGACACAAATAGTCTCTTAAGATAAGCTTTCACAACTAATTGTTATTAGGGCTATTGAGCCCCCTAACATTCCAAAAAACTAAATCCATAGCACATAAAAAAACTAGAAAGGACTCCTACTTCTATTTCCTCCTAGATTTCCTACTAGTTCTCACAGTGAAATCCCCCTCTGCTCCTCCCTTAAGACCAGGACTACTAGGAACCAATTCAAAAATAGGAAAGGGAGGAATTGTACCTACTTGGTTCACAGCAGGAAAGTTTGGATCCCCAAGGTCTCCACTCGATTCACCTTTCTTCTGTTGATCCTTACTTAATTGGCTAGGGCTGCATGAGGTACTAGCTTCCTTATAACCTTGTATTTCCATCTCTACCTCATGGTCCATCTATTAAGATCCTTGGTCCATTCTTTGCTTAATTGGAATCACAGGAATTGTTGTCTTTTTATGACTTTGAATTATCTTCTCTGAGGATGAATCCTACTCCTTCCTTTGCTGAGTTGTACTTTTAGATATTGTCTCCTTCACTTTCTCCAACTCTTGTTGCAATCCTATCTTGAACAGCCTCCCTATAGGTGCCCATTTGTTCTTCTACACTTGTTGCTCTGGTTTCCATTCGTATTCAATCTTAATTTCCTTAAAGTTTTATATTCTCTTCTTCATTGTAAATGGCTAGTTGGAAACAGGAAGGCCAACTCTGCTGTAATTCTAACTTCATTGTAACACCCCACTCCCGCGTGACCCGAACCCGACATCATTGGTGATATTCGAGTCCGTGCCCCACGAGGGTGGCGTGCTACATCAGTCAGTCGAAACTCAGTAAATTTTTTTTATACAAAACACTCATGTGCGCGGAATAAACAGTAGATAAACCCTAATGGGGCTCACTATAAATACAGAGATTTCATAATAAATTACAATCATTCAACAATAAATTACAAAAGCCATTAATGAACAAAAGTCATAACCAAATGGGGCTCACTATAAATA
>JANIHZ010000209.1:53625354-53636973 GCA_027478365.1 Erythroxylum rufum | reverse complement strand
CGATTCTCTCGTTTTTCGAAGTATTAGTTTTCTAAGAACATTGTCTACCTTTCTATGCAAATTCGAGAGTTTTAGGAGTTAAATTGAAATTATGGATTCAATCAAAGAGAAGCTATTAGTTGAAAAATTTTGACATAGTTGAGCTTGAATAAGGAGCATGAGAATAGATTAGTATGGAAATGGACTTAAGATGAATAAGATGAAAAAAAAATTTATATCGGGATTTTCGGATTAGAGGTTGGATTTCGGAAACGGGATCCAACAGATATGCTCGGGTTAGTTTGGTTTTCGGAAGAGGTTGGATATCCAGTTATGGGTTCCAACAATATTGATGATGATGATTAAAGGTAAAGATCCAATCATCATGATCAAACTATAGGGCCTAAGATCCAATCATCTTCTTTTTTCCCAAAACTGGATAATATATTTTTATAGCAGGAACTAATACAAAATAGTAACAACTTCATGACTTAGAAGCCTTTAGATGTCATTACAAAAGATTAGTATAAGAAGAAATAAGTAATAAGAATAAAGAGCAACTTTCAGGAAAAAAAAAGTTTAAAGTTGCCATCGGTTCCAATCATCTTTGATAATGATTTGTTAATGTTTTATCAAATGATCCGAAATGATTTAAGGAAAAATTTTACAAGTTCTTTATGTTGTCATTCTAATCAGTTTTATTTTATATTGGAAAATCATAGAGAAATAATGTATTTTGTATTTCATTATGCTTCATTTTGTAAAAGTAATGTATTTCATTATGCTTCATTTTGTAAAAGTTATGTATTTCATTATGCTTGATTTTGTATTTCATTATGCTTCATTTTGTAAAAGTTATGCATTTTATTAAGCTTCCTTCTATATTTCATTATGCTTCATTTAGTAAAAGTCATGTAATTTATTATGCTTCTTTCCCGATTCATTATGCTTCATTTTGTAAAAGTTATGTATTTTATTATGCTTTCATTTGTATTTCTTTATATATGTTTCATTTCGTAAAAGTAATGTATTTTATTATGCTTCATTTTGTAAAAGCTATGAATTTCATTATGCTTAATTCATTTATCTTTCAAATGTTGTGAAGTATGCATAACTTTGTTCATAAGTTAAGATCATTGAATCACTTTATTTTAAATATATTGGTTTAAGCACTTCTTATTACTATGTTGAATGAAGCAAAAATGCCTCCCTTGTATGAAATGCACATCACTAAATAATTGAAAGCTTACTTCCTTATTAACTTTCACTCTATAAGCATGTATTGAAATTTGTAAAGAGTTGGTAACAATAGTATTAATACATGTAATAAAGTCCTTATTGAAAGAAACTATAACCATATTAATGCTAACTTATAAAATATGATTCAAATTTTCCTTATGTTTGTTAGATGTGTTATTTATAGACATAGAAAAGTCTAACACTTGTAAAGTTTTGAAGTTGTACATTGCTTCTTTTAACAAATAATCAACCAAAATAAATGGAGCATGCTAAAAATGTTTCTAATGTGATTCAAACTATAGGGCCAAAGATCTAATCATCTTTTTCTTTCAAAATTGGATAATATATTTTTATAGCAGGAACTAATACAAAATAGTAACAATTTCATGACTAGAAGCCTTTAGGTGTCATTACAAAATTTTAGTATAAGAAGAAACAAGTAATAAGAATAAAGAGCAACTTTCAGAAAAAAAAATGCTTAAAGTTGCCATCGGCTCTAATCATATTTGATAATGATTTATTAATGTTTTACCAAATGGTCCGAATGATTTAAGGAAAAATTTTACAAGTCTTTATGTTGTCATTCTAATTAGTTTTATTTTATATTGGAAAATCATAGAGATATAATTTAATAATATTTTATATTGGAAAATCATTGAGAAATCATTATAGATATTCAATATAATAACACCTGGACGAAACAAGGGAAAGAAGATGGCAACTAGTGCAGATGTTCCTCCCCATAACAACCAGCTCAATCCGACCCTATCCAACAACAATAGACTTCATTCTCCAATAAAGCCAGTCAACAACAACCTCTATTTACCTTAACTAGTGTTATGGGATCTTCAGGTTTCTAAATCTTTACCACCTATAATTATATTTATCCTTAAATATATCTTTACATGTTTAATGCATTTTTTGTTGTAATTATTTTTTTTCAGGTTCCAATATTTGCATCAGAAAAAGTGGTAGAGTTATCACTAAAGGCTTTAAGTTGCAACGCATGAATGTTGCAATAAATAGCAAGTTGTCCGTTCATATTGATACCTAGCAAGGTCTTCCTGTTGACAAGATCTAATCAACAAAATTGTCCAATGAGTTAAGGGTCATTGTCAGGATTGAATTATCTTGCCTTCAACATGCCAAGCAATTGAAGGAAGAAAACTGCTACAAAATGCTTTGGACAAAGTTTCAGTAACTTCTCAATTTATTTAATTATATGCAATCTTTTACTTATTTAAAGACTAATTTCACTTTTACTCGTTGTTCACAGATGAAGCTCAATATCGTCGATATCGAGAAGCCTGAAGTGTCAAGTTGCATAAGTTCACTGTTGAAATAAAGGGCCAAGGATCATCGTTATCTTCTACATAAATACTACAAATCTTTTCCTTCAGATGAGAAGGCAAAGAGACATGTTCCCGAGTAGATGACTTCAAAAAATTGGATCCAAATGTATGATTATTGGTCCTTTACCAACGTTAAGGTTTGTCTTCTTTCTCTTCACATTTGCTTCAATTAATCTTGTTTCACAATTTAATGACAATTTCTTATCTTTATTCACGAAAAGTGTAAGAAAGCCAAAGTTAATAGAGGAAAAATGAAAACTCCTCACAAGCAAGGTTCCAAATCATTTGTGGTCATACGAAATGAATTTGAAAGCTCTTTGTTTTGAAGTTATAATTATATCAATAAATACATGATACTATTTATTGTGTTTCAATCCTTTTGTTTTTTCACAAAACAGAGTCAGAAGGAACTACATGGAGAAGAGTGTGATCTTATCATACTCTACAAACTCATACACTACAAGGAAGGAGAAGGCTAGACTTTTGAAGAAGCGCAGAATAATTATGTA
This sequence comes from Erythroxylum rufum, assembly GCA_027478365.1. Classification (NCBI taxonomy): domain Eukaryota; kingdom Viridiplantae; phylum Streptophyta; class Magnoliopsida; order Malpighiales; family Erythroxylaceae; genus Erythroxylum; species Erythroxylum rufum. The sequence goes on along the minus strand of JANIHZ010000209.1, from coordinate 53,633,894 downwards.
AGTATATACTTATTTATTTTTTTAATTTGTACACTTATTTATTTATATAGTATTAACTAATAATTTTTTGAATTTTAGAATAAGATGTATGAGTTGTTACAAAGATCGTTGTCTGACAGAAAAGTGCCAAACTTAGATTAGATTTGTGACAACGTTCTTGGTACAAGATAGGGTACATCAAAGGTCTTGGGCATAGCCTTAAGCCAATTGGTTCATCATCGTCACAACCAGCATATATAACGACACTTCAAGACAAGAACCGGTCTCTTAAGGCTTAGTTACAATGTAATGAAGAAAAGTTAGAATGTAATGAGCAAAAGTTAAACCGTGCCGAACAAAAGTTGGTCAAGTTTGAAAAGATTGTCAAATAAATACTTAACTTAAATTATGTAAGTAATTGTAACTATGAGCATGAATCTTAGTTTGTAGATAACTTTTTTTTGTTTGTTAATGTTTGTAAATAACATTTTATTTTACTATAAAAATGCTTCTATTTTTAATTATTTTTCATTTTATTTGCATTTAATTAATTATAAATTAAAAATTCTAAATATTACAAACAATAGGATGAATTAAAAATCTTACCATTAATTATAATTAAATGAAAATTTATTACTGGGATTGTTTAGTCAAAAATAAAAAATCGTTGTCAAAATTTTTTAACAACGTTCCTAAAAATGTCGACAATAATTTTTAAATTTTATTAAAATTTAATTAAAACAAGTGTCAAAAGCTGAAGGCAACTGCCTTGATACAAAGGACACAGATCTTAAAGACTTTCTAAACAATCAAGTTTTACAACCAGCAATAAAAAGAGGATTGAAGCAAATTCAGATCAAACAGAGTCACAAGTTAAAGATCATTCCAACTTAGAGCCATTTCAGAGTTGAGCAAGTTATAATTAGTCAGGATAATCCTTCTTATCGAGAACCAGGTGTTATGCATGAAACTGAAAATGTCTTGTTGGATTAGCTTGAAGATCCTAACGTTCATTTCCTTCGAAAGAGCACAGACACAGCAACTAAAAGTAGATGTTTGGAACGTTTAATTATCTAAAATATAATTTCACTAATTAAACAGGTTCCTAAATTTTAAAATGTTCACATTTTGACCCTTAAGTTGGATTATGCACGCGTTTTTTATAAATTGAAAGAAGTTAAAAAAATTATTATTTTGTTGATAATTAAAATGTCTATCACCTAAACACCTATCCTTGTATGTCCAAAACAAAAACCTATATTATAATTCTTAATACTAAATTTAAAATTTAAATCCTCAAATTGGAGCATAATTGCGTCCTTATCCCTAAGAATCCTGATATTATATCCCTCTAGCCTTCTTCTCTCTCTTTTAATAAAATTCATGTTTCTCATGATATATACTTTGATATAGAAAAATTATCTCATCCAGTAGACCAATTATAGCGTGATTAAGTTACGATCACAACCTCTTTTATTTTTCTCCTTTTAAATTCAACATCCCATCCAAGAGTTTTCTGTTACCAGTAAATCATTGAAATCAATATTGGTATCCATATAAAAAAGTTCACAGTAGTGTCCTATAACATGTTGGAGACTGTACAAGGTTGCAACCTTATCTAGTTCCGCTTCCTCCTGGACCTAAAACACTGGGGAAGGAAAGCAAATAAGATATCCAATATACTAATAATAAAAAGTTCCTCTCCCTCACTCTCTCTCTCTCAATCTTTTAATGTCTTTCTTCTCTAGGATGAGCAACTTCTGGTGGAGATAGTTTGGTGACAATCTCAGCCATGAGGTGGGATCGGAGAAGGACAAGGTTAAATTTATATCCATAATTTTATTTTAGTAATAGTTTCACATGCTGGCTGCATAGTACGTAGTCCAGCTTAAGGATCTGGAGGTGGAAAATTTAAACTTTAAGAACTTATTTGGCGAAAATTAAAATTAAAGAGGTTAAGCATCTGACAAGAGACTATTCCATAAGCATACCAACTACTAAAAAATTATACTATGCAAAATATCATAGGCGTGGACCCTCAACTTCATGAAATAGATGAGGGATCCCGGTGGAGTAAAGTGCTGTAGCACCATCATTTAGATTAAAAAAAGAACTCAACATGCTTTAAATAACAGGAGTGACTAACTGGGGTATCCTCCAGTTTTCAATCAAAGTTTGATTCCAGTGAATCTGAGGTTAAAGAATGATCAACTGCTCCCTGATTAGGCCGTAAATCTCTGTCAATAGTGACTGCTTGTGCTTCAAGTTATTTTGATAAATCCTTGATTTTCTTTCTCTCCATGAACCATAAATAGTACAACTCAAGGCAATTTTGTAGGCTGTCAGATCCTTTCTACGCTTACTATTTTCCATGCTTAGGCCTTGCATTAGATCATCACAATCCGAGGTGAGTGAGCAAGCGTTACACAACCGCTAAATATTTCCCCAAATGAAATCTGCATATGGGCAGTTGAAAAAAAAAAACGCTTTAAGGTTTCTTGTTGGAGGTTGCAAAGTACACAAATGTTGGGACCATTGATAAATTTGGATACTCGATCCACTGGATGCACGTCTTCCTTTTAATTCTAACTAGAGAATAAAGAATGCTCTTGGCCAAGCTTCTCGTTACCACACAAGCTTAAACCAAACAACTTTAGGAGCTTTATCTTCGAGAAGATCATGACATGCTGCATTTATGAGGTATCTAACAGGGTGTTTGCACCATAATACGGGGTTGTCCCCATTCTGATTCAAGGTAGAGGACATGACAAAGCATATAAGGTAAAGGAATAGTGTGATACTTAATTTTGTTTAACCCTTTTACACTAATTTATGTAATTTCTGTAATACGTAACAAAAGCTTTATTATGGGTCCTGGATTGTTCATGAAAGGGAAATAAACAAAGTAAATATGGAAATATTTGTTTTTGGTTCCATCTCACATTCATAGGTGCTTTCCGAGGACGAAATGAGCTCTGATCAACTGGGACCTTCACGAGAACTCCTCCGAGACATGGTCAACGTCTTTCTACATTTTTTTCAAAACATGAGCTCTCCTCACGAGTCAGAGAATCCTAATGCTCGTGAATGAATTGAGCAACTGTAGGGGATCTTAACCTCTTTATATAACTTCTATATCAGGTTTTTCCATCACAGGCCTAATATGAGTCTAATCTACACTAATTGGTATTCATTTCCTCCTAAACATTGGCCCGTTAATATTAGATCATTTATCGAGCTACTTTACTATCTTTATCCAGATTAAAATTAAGTAACTTAACTGTCAAGCAATTTAAAAACCGACAAATTCCATAATTAAATATTGTCCACTGAATGGATAATTACTAACATTCTTCCTCTTAGACAATAATTAGTTATGGTTTGGATTTAAAACCATTCTTAAAACACGGTTCAACTATGTGACTTAATAAGTACCAAGTTTTTTAAAAATTTTGATCCAAAGATAATGAAAGACCATTATTCTGTCCCGTAAGGCTTTCAATACTGGAAAATATCAAATACATGTGTCATGTGTGACACAGATCTAATACAATTACGAATACCTAATACCTTACTAAAATGAATGAGAAAATAGAGTGTTGCAAACTAGGATGATACTTGTATGATCTATAATGTATCTTCTTACTGTTTGTAGGTCTCAATTTCTCTAAACTTTATGTTAAACTGCATATGCAAAACTGTATTAGAGAAATCTTCTTTTCTCTCACCAAATGTTAAACTGCATCAAAGAAAACTTTTATGCTCTCTCACCAAATGCTAAATAGCATGCTAGAACATCTTTATGAGATTAAACACTTATATCCCTCTATGTCATGTTACAATCCATGTTATGTGTCTCAATGACATAGACACAAGTTCAATCTACATATATGCCTAATGAACTTCAAAATGCTTAAGATTGACACAGATCCTACAGCTTTTATATGCATTATGATTACGTATGAAAACTCAAGGATAATAAAGATGATCATTTTTATTAACAAATAACCATACCGTCATAATACATCAACATGTATAAACATACAAGGCATAAAGACAATAATCCCTAACTAATAGTGTCTAAGGATTTTAAAATAACCATACTGAATACATGTCGTTCAAATACAAGTGGGTGAAGTCTTTTAGTTAAAGGATCAACTAACATTTCTTCAGTCCTTAAATGCTCCACTTCAATGTCACCTTTTTGTATCAACTCCTTTATAGTCAAGTATTTGACCTCCAAATGCTTAGACCCTGTGATGTTTTTATTTTTATTACTAAACAACACAATAGCAAGATTATCACAGTACAATCGAATGGGTCTAGCAACTGAATCAACCACAAACAGCTCAGAAATCAAGTTTCTAAGCCAAACTACCTATGAAGCAGCTCTATAACACGCTAAAAACTTTGTATGCATCGTTGAGGAAGCCACTAATGTCTGCTTGACGCTCTTCCATGATACTGTACCTTCTGTTAACATGAAAATGTAACCTGAAGTGAAATTTTGATCATTTGGATACATAACAAAATCATAATCTGTATATCCTAAAAGGTTAGATTGTTGACTTATCTGTATGTCAACTTATAATCCTTGGTACCCTTTAAGTATCTCAATACTTGCTTGATTGCATTCTAATGGTTTATATCTGGGTTAGCCAGATATTGACCAAACAATCCAATAGTAAATGCAATGTTCGATCTAATGCACATATGGTCATACATTAGACCACCAACCGCACTAGAATGAGGAACATTTTTCATGGCATCTCTCTCTACTTTATTCTTTGAACACTGTACTAAAGATGATCTCTCACCATGAGATATAGGTGCTACAATCGGTTTATAGTCAGCCATATTAAATCTTTTTAGCACCCGCTCAATGTATGCACTCTGTGAGAGGCCTAATGAGTGCTAAGATTTGTCCCGATGAATCTGCATACCTAGGATAAAAGATACTTCACTTAAATCCTTCATGTCAAAATGCTTGGTCGAAAGTTGCTTAACCTTATACAACATGGTCAAGTCAATTGACGGGAGCAATATACCATCCATGTACAGTAATAGGAAGATAACTTTACTCCCCCTAACCTTATAGTATAAGCATCTTTCAACTTTGTTTTCCACAAAGTCAAAAGAGGTTAAAACCTCATCAAACTTTAGGTACCACTATCTAGAGGCCTATTTTAGATTGTATATTGATTTTCTCAACTTGCAAACTTTTCAGTCTCTCCTTGATCCTGAAATCCTTCAGGTTGATCTATATAGATCTCTTCATAAAGGTCCTCGTTCAGGAAAATAGTCTTGACATCCATCTGATGTAACTCTATATCATGATGAACTACTATTACTATAATCACTTTGAACGCATCTTTAGAGGCCACGGGAAAGAAGATAACATTAAACTCAACTCCTTCTCTTTGATTGAACCCTCTGGAAACTAATCGAGCCTTGAAACGCTCAACTTTACTTTGAATGTCCTTATTGGTCTTAAATAACCATTGAGTTGGTAGTCTTAAATGACTACCAAATAAACTACATATTCTAAAAATATGCAGTTTAGTCAGTAGTCATTGGATGTAACGTGAACTATATGGAGGTAATTAAGCGATCACCCTAAAGTAATTAGGGACAATATTCTATTATTCTCGATTAGTATTGATTCTAGAAATCCTTGACTAAGGTAGAATGACATTTTGTAAATAGTTTACAAATGTCATTAATTGAATCAATAGCTAATGGCAGAGAACTAATATGATTGGACTCAAAATAGAATACACATTAATTCCATACTCTGTCTAATCGGAATATTGTATGATGAAAGGATTAAATTTTAAAGAAAAATTATACACGAAAAGGTTAATTAAAACTACTTTCACATTCTTAAATATATTAGTAGTCAAGATATGTTGCTAGCTATCAATTATTTAAAAGAGAAGATAAGATTACACTAGAAGCCTTTATTTAAAAGAGCAGATCAAGATTACACTAAAATCCTACACAAATGCAGATTATGTAAGCTTAATAGTGGACTAAAGATCAACATCAGGATAATGTGTTTTTATGGGAGGAAATTTTGTTTCCTAGAAGAGGAAAAAAAATGTTATGGCAACATCAAGTGCAGAATCAGAACCAGATGCAAGCATTAAGGGTATGTGAGTTGCTTTGGTTAAAAATAGTTCTTGATGACTTAAAAAATAAATGGTAAGGTCCATTGAAATTATACTATAATAATGAGGTTGTAATTAGGATAATAAACAACTATAATCTCAAGTTGATAGGAATTTTATAAAAGAGAAATTGGAAATTGGCGTGGTATGCTTGTCCTTCATCTTATTAAAGGAGCAACTAGTTGAAGTTTTAACAAAAGGAGTGTCCAGTACATCCTTTGAAGACTTTATTAACAAGTTGAAATAATTATATATGCACTTTTGATAGGAAATAATTATTTAGAGTATTTTATGGGATAGTTTTTAATTGGTTGATTGTATATTTATGTATATCTTAGAATTAGTTGCATTATTGTGTATATCCCTACTTTATTAGATATTCTAGGAATCCTTTCATGTATATATTGCTTTGTAACCTATTTAAGAAATATTGAATATAATTATTTAGCTTTTCAATCAAGCCCCACTTCTTTGACCAAAACTTGATCAAAAAAATTTCAAAAAATTTTCAAAGGGTATTTTAAAGATTAAAGCACTTACTTTGAAATCAAAACTTTAATTCTTCTTAATAAATTCAAAAGATTTATGCACTAAGTGTTAGAAATATATGTGGACTAATATAATCACAACATTAATTCCATATGCCTAACCACAATCGAATTGCCTAATGTATATTTAATAACCATAATGGGATGGTTAATTTACTAATTGCGTTTGAGGGACATGGTAGTACCCCAATAACTATATGTTGGCCCATTAAACTATAGTTCACATCATCCATTAAAATGACACAATTAGCCTATTCTACCCCTTAGGGTAAAACATGTCATAATATATGACATAATGTGAGATTGTTGCATATATATAGTCTGTGTGGGTGTGTAAAAGATAAGGTTGGGTCTTATACCATTATACTCTCTTGCACAAGGTTTTGGTTTTTCTTTGATAAGTTTTGGTTGACAAAATGGAGAGGGTTCAAGACTACATGTCAAGTGTTGGAGGTATGATTTCATTGCCTTGTTATGCTCTAAATATAATGTAATCTTGGTTGTTGAATGTAGTTTATTACTGCATTTATTACAGTAGAGAAGAGTAAGAACGAGCGCTTTAGTTAAAGATAATCACCTTAGGGTTTAAAACATGGTTCTATATTTGGATTGCAGGATTGAGTTTAAACCAGTTTTACGACAAATCTTAGGTATTGAAGACAATAAGGAAGGAGTAGACAACAACATGGAAAACATATCCCTGCAATAAGGTAAATTTAAGACAGAGCAAGCAAGCAAGAGGAATGTCGGAGCTACCTAGAAAACCAAGGGGGAAAAGTAAAAACAAACACAAAACTAGCAAAGAGGAGAAGGAGAATAAATGGATAAAGAATCTTTAGGTTTTTCTTTTTCCAAATTTATTAAATTTACAAAATAATTATCTAGAAAATAATTGAAAACGTGTCAAAACTTTTATATGATGTGGTGTGTCATGTCAGCGATGTTAACAGAGAACTTAACTTCGGGCTATATTCACAACAAATTGAAAGTTTAAGCATTTTAGCGCTACTTTTTAAGGTTTGTACTAATATTGCAAAGTTAATAAAATTTAGGATTTTTTTAATAACTAACTTAACTTCAATAAAAATGTTAGAATAACCAAGTAAATATAAACACCTCTTATTGGTGTGATGTAGTAAATTGAAATTCATACTCAACAGATTAGTATAATATTATTCTTTCTAGTAATTCCTTATTAAATAAACTAATTATTCACATCAACTTTATAAATCAATTTTTTTAAGGAAATGATAGGGAAGTGCAACAATAACTACTTATTGCTACCTTTCTTTATGTAACACCCCACTCCCATGTGATCTGAACCCAACATCGATGGTGATATCCGAGTCCGTGCCCCGCGAGGGTGGCGTGCTACATCATTCAGTCAAAACTCAGTATAAAATTTTTGAAAACACAAACACACGTTATGCGGGAAAATTTTGAACATACACAATTAACAGTAAATACAATGACCATAGGGGACCTTTTCATAATTACAATTTACTACAGTCCGTTGACTTTACAAATTTGACCTAACCATTTGTACAATAAGTCAAAAAATACAATTAGTAGACACTAATGAAGACACGAACTGATCCCGACCGCTAATCTTCCCTTCTATGTTGTAAGTATACTCCCGTTGGTCTAACGGGGTATTCTTCTGAGTCTTGAAAAATAATTGCAAATTTTGGGTGAGTTTTGCGAACTCAGTGAGTGACCATCAATGATGGCTCACTCATCACATAACACATATTCCTATTATATCATTAACAACATATTGAATCACATATATTTGATCAGTCATTTCACATTCCCATTCACTATCCATTGAATCATGTCATTT
>JANIHZ010000209.1:53605214-53615601 GCA_027478365.1 Erythroxylum rufum | reverse complement strand
GGATATGTATGATTTGATTAAGAAGAAATTTATGAATTGAGTTTGATTAAGGATGAATTCCAAAAGGGGAAATTGGAATGGTTTTGTATAAAGAGGAAGGAAAGAAATGAAGAAAAAAAAATTATATCGGGATTTTCGGCTTAGTCTTAGGGTTTCCAACGCAACTCGCATAGTTTTTCGATCAATCTTCGTCACCGGATGTCGAATCCGCTTTGATTAGTCTTAGCTGTTTGTATGCGATTCGATCCGTTATCGTTGCTTTGATCCATTTCGACTTCCGACTTGTTTCGCTCGTTCTTCGTGTTTCAATTTGATTCCGCTTTATACTTTCGTTTTTGTTTCCGTTTTCCATTCGTACGTTTCCGTTTTTAGTCCGTTTTTTGGTCGGGATCCGGTATCTAGGATCGGGTCCCAACATTATCTATATACTAAAAAAATTTCATATTTATCATTATATATCTTACTTCCATAATTAAGTTATTACATTTCATATCTAATAAGAGCTGTTCTTAGACTATCATGTATTCAACATTTTAAAATACGACTTTTTATTTTCTATGAATAGTATGTCCCTTTATACTCTCATTGAAGAATACAACTATACTTCCATTAACTTTCTTGTAGACATGATAAAATCAATTTAAACTCAAATATCAACTCATATATAGAATAGTAGATATCTTAAATGTAACACCCCATTATATACGCTGGAAGTATTGTAGCATGTCTAGGGTGTATTAAAAAGTGAATATAATGAATTAAGTACATCTAAGTATAGTAAGAGATATAATGGTATTTAATGTAAAGACAAGGGTAAATGGGTAATTTGTTCTCTTCGGCATGGGCATACATATTTAGACGTAAAATGTATATGGAAATTTTTGATATGTTTGCTTGGGTTTATGAATGTGATGTGAGGGGAATTAATAAAAGAAGTATTCCATAAGTAAATGGGATGTTTTTGGTTAAATTGGATGTATTTTTGTGTTGCTCTTGCATAATAAGGCCGAAGTTAGTTGATTTGGGGTGTGTATCTCGCTAAATGGATAGGTTCCACTAAATATATTTCTGTAATTTGGCCATATCTTGGCTTGTAGACCTTCAAATTGGATAAATTTAATTGAAGATTAAACAAGAGACATAGGTCTAAAACTTTCATGAAGAAATTGAAATCTGATTTTGGCTCTAAGAGTTTTGAATTCTATTTTGAAGTTAAGTTCTAGCTAGTGTCCTTGTTTTCAAACAGCTTGTGGTTTTTAGGGTATAAATCCTGATATAATTAATCAAATTGCATGAAATTTATGTCATTAGAAACTTAAGAATAGGGGAATGAAATAAATTAATAAGATTGTAGGCTAATATGGGAATTAAAGGAAGAAGAAGGACCAATATACAATTTTCCTAAAGTCAGCTCATGGACAAATAAAATTAGAACATGTGTGTCCAATAGAATTGTAACACATGGTCTAATAGAATTGTAACACATGGTCTAATAAAATTCTGACAAATAGTCCAATAGAATTGTAGCACGTGGTCTAATGGGATTGTAACATATGGTCCAATAGGATTGTGACATATGGTGTAATGGGATTGAAACATGTGTCTAGGACTAGAAAATTCAAGAAAAGGCATATGGAGAGGGGAGATGGATGAAACTTTGAGGGATTAACTTCAAAATTTTCTCCTCTCCATTTCACCTTCTTCATCCCACCATTTTTCACTTGGTAATTCAAGCAAAGCCAAAGAGGAAGGGAAGGAAAAGCATTAGAAGAACTACTTTGCCAATTTTAAAGTTTGTGACTTCACTTAGTTATTTTATGTATTTGTGTACATTTGAATGCTTGAAAAGATTCATTTGGATGTGGAATGGTCTCTGAGATAATACTTTGGTGCTATTTTGGAATTATCTTGTATAGAATTGGTTGAATATGACAAGAGATTATTGTGTAGTGGAATTTTGTCTAGGGTTTATTTGAGTCAGTCTAGGGTTTATTTGAGTCAGTCACATTGTTCGAGTCATAACTTAGCCTATAGACCTCTAAATTGTGTGATTTCAGTTGCATATGAAACTTAAGACATAGAGATAAATATCTTTAGGGGCACTTGGACTTAATTCTGGTTCTATGACCTTGGAAATTGAGATCGAAAAAGGTGACTTGATGTTGCCTATATTTTGGAGAATCTTGTGATATTTTATCTATATCTCATGATTTAGAAGTCCAAATGGTCTGATTGTTAGTGCTATAGAAACTATAGACATAGAGGAAAAAATGTATAGAAGACCGAGAAACCCAATTCTGAATTTTTCTATATGCATATTAAGGAACAAGTAGTGGCCTGAATGGAGAGAGTGTCAGTCACGACTGTGACATTGTTTTTGTTTCCGATTTCTACCGCATCTTATCTGAACCTTTATGAATGTTTATGAAACATTTCAAAAACCTAGAAATAAATGAAAGAGGACCTACCATATGTGAATTGGCTGATTGAACATTGGAATTTAAGATTGATCATAATGCATTCCAAAGAAGACTTACATGTACATAAATGATTTATATGCATATTTATTCCCATATGTGTATTGTATGATAATAAAAGTGTGATTGTGATACCCTTCTAATGGTGATAAGTTATGACTTGCATATATAAACACAGATACATATTTTATGACTTTGAAATGCATATAATATGACTTGTCAGTATATGAATTGTGAAATTGGTAAATGGTTAAAGGAAATGTTACAATTTGTGCTTTATTGTCTTGGTGGTGGATAGATTGGCATGCTTATAGGGTTAGAGTGAAGCTGCTACAGTTCGATACCTTTGGGTATCCACGATTCGATGCCTTTAGGTATCCAAAGTTTGACACCTTCGAGTATCCACAGTTTGATACCTTCAGGTATCCACAGTTTGATATCTTTGGATATTCACAACACCCGTTGTCCACATCCATATAAAATGTGTAGGCTTAACACAAAAAGGAAACTTAACAATCATAAATAAGAAATACAACACGACAATATGAATAATTGGTATTGATGAGCATTTGTATTGGTTGTAATGATGAATTGTAATGATGTGCAATTATATTGATAATTTGTATCAATGAGCGTTGAATATCAATATTTGGCTTATAAATATGCATTTTCGGTATATGGATAATATGTTGAAGCATATTTGCATTATGCACTTTGCTTAACCATGCCATCATTATTGGCATGAGCATTGAATATCAATTTTTGGTTTATGAATGTGAATTTATAGTATATAAGTTGTGATATTTCTAAATTTATGTGTTTGGCAGATGACTGCTATGAGTGTTCATCCAAACTAAGTGTTTTCCCTACTTAGCTTTCAAGCTTAGTACGTGTGTTAATCAGTGTAGATCCAAGTCATGCGAGTGAGGTACAGGAAACATCTGCAGGGACCAAGGCCAACAGATATAAGAAAAAGTACCTTTGAAATGTGTTTTTAGTTACAGATAATTGCACATGTAATGAAGAAACGAAATTGTATATTTTATTTTGGATTACCATGTAAATGTAAAGATGTGTTACTACTGTTAAATGATAATATTAAGTATTGGGGAGTTTTGTAATGTGGATATATATATCATTGCATAGAATTGTATACCTTGAATGCGTGTAAAGGATTTTGGTTGCTATATGTGTGGATGGTTGTAAGTTCTGTATAGGGGGGTCTTAAATGGTAGTACTTTGATGTATTATAAACCATATGGAGATAGTTGAATAAGTCAGAAAAGGATTCGTTACTCTAAAGTTATTAGAGAGTGTAACAACCCAGATCACCCGCTCACAGATATTGTCCGCTTTGGGCCTTAGTTCAGCCAAGCCCTCAAGGTTTTGCTTTTCCCGAGGCCTTCCCGGGAGGTCACCCATTCTAGAACTACTCTCACCCAAGCACATTTAACCTCGGAATTCTGATGGGATCCAGTGCATTAGGCCATGGAAAACGCGTCTGTAAGGGAGAGGTATCCATACCCTTATAAGGTGTACTTCGTTCCCCTCTCCAACCGATGTGGGATCTCATACTCTCCAACTCTCTTAGGGCCCAGCCCTCTTTGGGGTTCAGCCTAGCTGGCACAACGGTTCGGGTACTAGCTTTGATACTACTTGTAACAGCCCAGATCACTCGCTCACAAATATTGTCCCCTTTGGGCCTTAATCACCGATATTAAACAACTTGAGAGTACTCATCGTTCACAAGTAAATTTAATCGAAACTCCATCCTGAGGTTCAAACTCCACTTCTTTCTTAAAACAGTCAACCTTGGCGTGATACCTTTCTAGCCAATCAATCCCCAAAATCACCTTGAAATCTTGAAGGTCGAGGGGAATAAGATCTGCCTCTAACACAGCATCACCGATCTTTATCTCATAAGCCGTATATACTTCATCGCAAGCCACTTGTTCTCCAAGAGGAGTGACCACAATGAGAGGAGGATCTAACGGCTCCAGGCGATGACAAATATCCTTAGCGAATGTCACACTGACAAAAGACCTTTGCACGCCAGTGTCAATCAATACTTTAGCATCTTTACCCAGAACACACATAACACCTTATAACATTATAGGTTAGCACTCATACTAGTTAAGAATTTCCCGATACTATACAAACAAGCATTAAAATATAACAATACAACAGCAAGGAAATATTCATCCAGAAAATACCTGTAACCGTGTCTGAATTTGCTTGAACGTCCTCCTCCTTCATTGCATAAACTCGTGTTTGAGCTCGTGTAGCTAGGCGTTGCTGACCGGCTGGCGGTGCACTACTACCCACACCAGTCCTCTGTGTAGATCCAGAAGACTGAGCACCTGCTCTGACAGTCTCCCTTTTGTGTCTCATCGGATGCACTGAGCTATCTCCTCCCTGAGTCGAAGTCCAAATTTGCTGTGGACAATCTCTCCGTAACCTGTCTCTCCATACTGAAAACACTTTCTCGGCCCTGTACACCTGCCTGCATGCACCTTCCTATAGTTTCTACACTGCTCAGACAGATATGTTCTAGCTCGAGAAACAGAGCTAGTAGTAGGGGCAGTGCTCTGACTCCCTGGTCGTGAGCGGGCAACTGATGATGTATCGCCTTCGATACTACCCGGAGCTGAACTATCACGACTTCTCTTAGGCTGCTGGCTGAAAGAACTTCCTCCCTTCCTTTTCCGGTTCCTTTCTTACCACTGTCTCCCACGCTCTTTCACCAACTTCTTGGCTCTCTTAGCCAACTGTACCATCTCCTAGAATGTGGTAGTTGCGGTAACCATCATCCTCTCTCGGATAGCTAATTACAGTCCTGTCTCAAACCGAACACACAGGCTCCTTTCATCAGCCACATATTCAGGAACATAAGTGGCGAGCTCCCTCAACTCTGCCTCAAACTCATGCACCGACCTATTCCCCTGTGCCAGTGTAAAGAAGGCAGCCTTCTTCTGATCTCGATAAAAAATGGTATAGTATTGTTCCTTGAATTCACTGATACAATATTGTAACAGCCTAGATCACCCGCTCACAGATATTGTCCACTTTGAGCCTTGGCCTAGCCAAGCTCTCACGGTTTTGTTTTTTCTGAGGCCTTTCCAGGAGGTCACCCATCCTAGAACTACTCTCACCGAAGCACATTTAACCTCGGAGTTCCGATGGGATCCGATGCATTAGGCTATAGAAAACGTGCCTGTAAGGAAGAGGTATACGTACCCTTATAAGGCGTACTTCGTTCCCCTCTCCAACCGATATGAGATCTCATACTCTCCACCCCCTTAGGGCCCAGCCCTCTTTGGGGTCCAGCCTAGCTGGCACAACAGTTTGCGTACCGGCTCTGATACTACTGTAACAGCCCAAACCACCCGCCCACAGATATTGTTTGTTTTGGGCCTTGGCCCAGCCAAGCCCTCATGGATTTGCTTTTCCTGAGAATTTTCCAGGAGGTCACCCATCCTTGTACTACTCCTAACCTAGCACATTTAACTTCGGAGTTCTGATGAGATCCGGTATGTTAGGGCATAAAAAATGCATTTGTAAAGGAGAGGTATTCGTACCCTTATAAGGCGTACTTCGTTCCCCTCTCCAACCGATGTGGGATCTCACACTCTCCACCCCTTAAGGCCCTGCTTTCTTTGAGGCCCAGCCTAGCTGGCACAACGGTTCGGGTACCAGCTCTAATACTACTTGCAACGGCCCAGATCACCCGTTCACAGATATTGTCCGCTTTGGGCCTTGGCCCAGCCAAGCTCTCACGGTTTTGCTTTTCCCAAGGCCTTCCCAGGAGGTCACCCATCATAGAACTACTCTCATCCAAGGACATTTAACATCAGAGTTCCGATGGGATCCGGCGCATTAGGCCATGAAAAACACGTCTGTAAGGGAGAGGTATTCGTACCCTTATAAGGCGTACTTCGTTCCCCTCTCCAACGGATATGGGATCTCATACTCTATTTGGACATACTACCATATATTGATATATGCATATGGTTGTATATGAGTTCAAAGATGTATTTAAGTCATTTGGGTGTATATGTAAACGATTTATAATGTTGTATGCCCTTACATGAACTTGGAATTCATTGATAATGCGAAATCTTGGAGATTTCAGACATATGAGCTTTTAAGTGGATAAAACCGAGTCTATTGGATGGATATGACTATGGTGGTTAAATTAAATGAATTCTAATGCCTTAGAGGGGAACGAAAATATTGTTGATCGTTGTTTCTACTGAAAGATTAGTAAGACTAAGTTTATATTTCTAATTATTCATATTGATAATATTTTACTTGTTGCTAATAATTTAGACATACTGTCTAAGACTAAAGATTTTCTCTTTAAGAATTTTGAAATGAAAGATACAGGAGAGGCATCATATGTTATGGGAATTTCAATATTCCAAAATAGATCATAAGAACTCGTATGTTTGTCACAGAAAGACTATATCAAAAGAGTTCTTAAGAGATTTAATATGAATAAATGTTCAGCAGGGGTTGTCCTAATATGAAAAGGAGATAAATTTAGTCTCATGCAATGTCTAAAGAATGATGTGAAACATAAACAAATTGAATATATTTCATATGTTTATATTATTAGTATTTTGATGTATTTACAAATATGCACATGGTTGGAATGCTAGATAGATATGAAAGAAATCCTAGCATATGCCATTGGAAAGCTACAAATAAAGTATTAAAGCTTATGTATAGAACATCTAATTCATTAAAAGTGATTCGATATTCAGATTCAGATTTTGTTAGATGCATTGACATTAGAAAATCAACATTTGGCTAATAGTTTCTACAAGTAAAATGAGACATTTTATGGAAAAGTGCTAAATAATCAATCATTACTTCATTCACTATGGAAGCAAAATTGTAGCTTGTTTTGAGGCTACAATTCATATATTTTATGGCTTGGAATTGTCAACAATATTACTAAGCCATTGAAAATTTATTTTGATAATTGTAAAATATGTTTCTTCTCCAATAATAACAAGTACTTAGAGGTGCTAAACATATGGAGTTAAAATATTTTACAGTAAAGGAGGAAGTTGTGAAATAAAAAGTGTCTATTGAATATATTAAGATGGATCTTATAATTGTATATCTCTTAACTAAAGGCTTGTAACCAAAGATATTTAAGGAACATGTTTAAAGAATGTGCCTTGGTTATATTGATGGTTGTTTTAATGACATTTTAACACTCTTGAGCTCAATAAAAGTTTTTTATTAGCAATTTTCATATTTATTATGAATGTGTGCACACAACCATTATTAAATAAGAAATAAAAATGTCCACAAGACATTATTGTGGTTCTTTATGATATTTATATACCATTTATGTTACCTAACTTGACAAATTACTAATGTTATGGTATATGGATGGAAGTATGTAATATAGAAGTGTATAACCACTATAACATGCATTGCAATTTGTTATGATAGGGTAAACTATGAAGATATTAAGAGATTTGGTTATTCGCTTTTAATATTCACATTATTAAAATAAAGTTTGAAGTATCAAGCTAAGAGAGAGAATTAGTGATCATATTCTATATATATTAATAATTTTATAAATATAATTAAGGAGCCCTATTTAAGTCTATATTTCATATTTAATAGTGAAAAAAATCTCAACCATTTATTTTGGTCTCTTAATAAATGTACCAGATTAAAAGTTATAGAAATATAACTTGGTCCTGTCTTTACTAATTAGGGTTATGGAAAGTTTTTCATCAAATTTTTGTAACAAAAGGAGAGTTAAGAGAGAGAAACCAATTTTCACCAATAACACAGTAGAGTTTCTTAATCTCTTTACGATACTGACGTTTTTCACATTAGGTACACAATATTATATCCTAATTTTTTTCTTTTAAAAAATAAATTGAATTCCATTGAAAAGCTTACAAATTAGGTTGCAATCAACATGTTTATATCATTAAAAGAAACATGGCTTAAAACCAGATACAATATTATCACACACGAAAGACCAAATATATGAACTAAATACATACACAACAGCTTAACATTTGGAACCATGGTACTTCAAGTTTACATCTGGCATGCTCACAGCTGTACAAGTGTGAGACATGCTTAATCCCCTTCAATTGCAACATCCATACGCATCAGACCCCAACATCAGGTCAAAATCCCTACCTTGACCCTCATCCTTTCTTCACCATCAGGGGAGACATGCCTATCCCTTGAATCACACTCACTTATTGAGGGAGAGATTGATGAGGAGATCACAACTTTGTGTAAATCAGGTAACACATTTTCCCCTATCCATTAGGTAAGATCTCCATAAGGTTAAAGTTTAATCCCTACTAATAACATTCTTCTACGGTCTCCCCAGATTTAGATGCCTCTGACTTTTCTCAACCAACTAGGGGTCTTCATTCATTACCATAGGAGCCTGTTAAATATTCTTCTACTATTTATCTAGATAATCCCTTAGCCTCCAAGTTGTTATTTGAATCTTAGTATTAAGAATTATTGCAACGCCTTGGACACTCTAATTGTGTCGCAAATAGGGGCTTAAGGCAACCTTTTTGCTATGTGCCAGGATAGTTTCTCTAATCCAAAAAATTATCACGTCTACTAACTTGGAGCTACTAAGTTCTTGAAATGAGTAGGATAGGGAATTATGTAATATGAAGTTATGTTCCCTCCAAATTGTATATATACTATATATAGATACAACCTTTAGGAGAATCCCATCTTGCATTATGCTTTCTTCTTTTTCATTATCCAAATTATTAGTTTAGGCCAATTTGTTGGTGCTCTTTGTATATCAAAAAGGAGTTGAATCTTGGTCCAGATCTATTCGGTATAAGTACATTGGAAGAATAAGTGATCCTTGATTTTAGGAATTCTATGGCAGAGAAGACATAGAGGGTTGATTACCCCAAAACACCTATCCTTCATCCTAAGCCTATTCTTAATCACCATCTAACTAATAAAGGAATTTTTAGGCATCAGGGAGTTCTTGCAAATCAGTCAGTACCACAGATTGAGATCTATAAATTAGAAAACAAGATTTGTTTATGAATCCACTGAATCTATCCCCCATCTATAACAATTTATCATTCCTCAACTAATTTGGATTGTAATCTAGAATTATGCCTTGCAATACAGAAGCACCCATGAAGTTAGTGTTCCATCCATTGTTTTGTATAATTGCTTCAACTTTAACCTCTTTGGAGAATATGGCAAGAAGGGTTTGTAATTTTTTTTTTCTATTGTGAAGAGGACTCTGAGTTGACCAGTTGTTGTACCAAAACCAGGAAAATCTAGGAATGATCTCTACTATCTTTTATCCACCAAAAGTTGGAGTCCTTGATATAGTACTCATTAAACCATTTAGATCTCCTTATTATAGAGAATCTTCCCAACCCTTTCAGTTAGGAGCACATTTTGCATAACACTAATTGAGATAAATCCAAGTCCTGCCTTCTGTTTTGGAAGACATAATTAAGTCCATCTAACCTTTTCCCCTTTAAAATCCTCAACATTGCCCACCATAGAAAATTTTTATTGCAAATCTCACAATCTCTTTAGTTAACTTTCGTAAAAGAAATGTGAGTAGAAGAGTGCACACTTAGGTTTCTTAGCACAAAGGAAATCAACTGAAGTCTTCTAGCAGCAGATAGGAATCTGTTTTGCCAATTGTTGATGTTTTCCTTAAACTTCTCCAACAATAGGAAATAATCTTGATATCTAGGTTTCATAGTGGTTATAGGGATACCTTGATACTTAAATAGGGCATGTTGTATTGACAATCTTATAATATTCCTCAGCTTCTCTTAGTTTTAAATATCCAAAGATACAAACAACAACAACAACGCTCAATAGAAACTTCACTGACATGTGGGGTCTGGGGAGAT
>JANIHZ010000209.1:53588858-53605114 GCA_027478365.1 Erythroxylum rufum | reverse complement strand
AATTTTATTATTTTAAAATAGAAAGTATATAAAAAAATTATTTGTCATGATTGTGACTTGAACTGTGATTTTTTAATTGGACATGATTTCTATTTGAAAATTATAGCGTTAAACTTCCTGTAAACAACCATTTTAATATCAGGGGTATAATAGTCATTTATTATATATTACATTGCATTCCATCCATCTTCCAAACAACATTTCATTACATTACATTATGAATCCTTCTATCCCTTCCAAATACCTTTTCACTATATTACATTCCATTTCATTATAAAATATTTCGTTCCATTCTATTCAATTCAATTCTATTAATTAACATCCAACCAAATAGGCCCTTAGTTACGTATCCCGGATCAAACGTGAAAAGACAATAAACGAAGAAATGTGAAAAATACGTGATTTTGGTTCCATAAATTCAAACGCGCTTTCCAAAGCTGAAATGAGCGCGAATCCACCGCCATCTTCACGGGAACCGCTCATCGGGACGCGACAATTTTCTCAAAATGTATGTTCTCTTAACGGGTCAGAGAATTCTTATGCTTACAAATGATATGACCAATTGCAGGAGACCTTAACCTTTATACATAGCTTCTATATTGGGCTTTCCCATCATAGGTTCGATATAGGTCCGATCTACACTAATTGGAATCTATTTTTCACTCGGACTTTGACCTATTGATTTAGATCATTCATTGGGCCACTTTATTATCTTTATCTGGATCAAATTACGTAACTTAACCAATGAGTTATTAAAAACCCGAAGAATGTAATTAAATGTTGTCCAACTTTTTTAAAAAATCAAAATTATCTAACAGAGTTCACTTGTAAGGATTCCATGATGAGAGAGAGAATGCTAGACATAAGGGTTGGATAGCCGGTTGAAGTTTTTCTAAATTTTCTTTTATTCCTTTAAGATAAGATTGAAGGAGTTTAAAACATGTTGGCAGTTTTGGACACATTTGCTCCAAATGTGGAAGGAGATTGGGCATTTGAAGAATAGATAGTCATGAGTTTCAAGTTGAGATTATTAGAGATGCAAAGGATAGAAGTTTATTTGTTTTAAGCAATGGAGACGGTCCGAGGTACTTAGGTTATAGAGATTAACGAGTCAGAGAATGAAGCAGTGGTGAAGATTTGTACTTTGATTAAGTGATATCAATAGACATGAGGCAAGAGAGTTGGATATCTTAAAGGTAAAAGTGATGGTGAAGTAGAGATAGGAATGTTCAAGCAAGAGAATTTTGTCAGAGTGTAAGGACTTTGGAGAGTATGAAGGGGGGTTATGGATGATGCATATGAAGTTGCTAGAGTTAGCTAGGAATCTTGCAGATTTTGCCAGCCATCTCTAAGAAATGTTACGAATGATTGCAAAGCACTTTAATATATAATGAAAGGCCAAAATTATAGATAGTTTTCGAGAAAGGGTTTTCAAGTAAGGGATTTAGAGGGTGTTAAAGAAGGAAGAGAGTGAGTAGGGTTTAAGGAAGGGATAGAATGGGGATAAGGTTGAATGAAACAACTTTTTTCGAGAGAACTATCGGGTTAAAAACCTGAAGACTAAGACAACCCTAAAGAAGCGGAAAGAAAAGTCATGTTTTATAATTTTTATCGTAAAATTATAAACAAGATCTGCTTCATAACACGTTCGTTGATTCTGTCCTTTCGGTATGTTAAAATTCAGTTTATGGTTTTTCTCCTAAACGGTCACATGTCAAATGAAAGCAAAAACACATATGCGCCGCTGAGATTACAACGTAGACGAGGCAAAATGAACACACCAGAGCTTTTCGTAAAGTAGTAATGATCAGCTTTATTCGAGTGGGTGGTATTTTTTTTATGGACGAAAAGAGAGTTTAGGAGGCGTGATTGATTGATTAAAGTAGCTAGCTAGGTCAATTATTTACATTTCTATTAAATTAATTTATTCATGCCCTTTTGTATCTTTGCATTATTACTTTCTCCTTTATCTTGTTTCAATACATGCTGTTTCATTCGATTTCTTAGAAAAATAAGGTTTTCTTTGATATAAGCGTTTTTGAAACATATATGATCAAACTCCTCGAGGAATGACATATATGGTCAAAACAGCGCTGTTTTTGAAACATGACTATCTGCAAGAAGTAGTAGCTAATGGATACAAACTACTCAGCTCTATATCAAAGTTTGCACCCGTGAACTTCATTGCTTTCTTCTGGTAACTTGTTATTTAGCTACTGGTTAAACTAATAATGGATAACTTCTTGAAAAGTTATCAATTTTTTAAAATTATGGACTGGCTTCTCGCTTATGAAGAGAAACAATTCAGTTTCGTCCATGTCCTTGACAGTTGCATGTAATTGTCTAGCAAGAAAAGGTCCAACAGAACAGGTGGCCAGAGCCTTTCACAGACCGGGACAAGCCAAGACATAACTGTTTACTGTAACAACAGGCCTGGCCAAGCATTAGAAGAAGCAAAAGCAGGAGCAGGGAAGCCTTATGAACGAAAAATGATTCCTTCTCGTGAATTGTAATGTCTCTCTCCACCCTTTTTCCTTGTCTAATCCACGGGAGTCTTGCTTCATTCCTTATCGTCATCCCCACATGACATACAAATTTAATTCTCTCTTGGACCACACCAGCAACAGAAACAAGGGTAATCATCACGCTGTTTCATTAGTTTAGGATGTGCTATTGAGTGGAAATTGAAGATTCAAACTTTCTTTCTCTTTAGATATATGATTACTGGAGCTTTGCAGGACAGACAAAAGCGGTTAAATGGATTGCAATCAAAGCTTGAATCAAAGGTAGCAGGTCATTATGTAATGCTCATCATTTCTTGCAACTTGATGCCACCCACTACCACAACCATATTATATGAGATGATTTATTAAAACCCTGAATTCTCACAGCATTGAATGATCATTAAAATTGTTTTTCTAACGTCAATTTTTGATGATAACATAGTCTGAAGCAGTAAAATGAAATAACATCAGTGCAATGCCACAATTCTTGGAAAAAAATTGATAATGTACCCATTATCATGGCAGCAGTAGGAAGCATGGGAGCTAAAGTAGCATGCTAGATTGCAGTATGATATGTGAAAAATCCAACATTTATGGCTTCTTCATCATATAAAATAACTAATTAAATTTGACTTGAACAAAGTGATTCGAATGAGACAAGAAAACAGTTAAAGATCTTAAATTAGAGGTTTTTAAGAGATCCAAGTTACTGTTTCACATAGAAAAGTTAAAAATCATCCATGACTGCAGTCAACCCTTCAAAAACTAGGATCACTTTTCCTTATGACGACTAAAGAAAACAAATTCTCTTATGTTAGCAAAGGAATTTACATAAATATGACATAATGAGATATTCGACGTAAGAGACTATTAAAGATCACAAGTTGAAGCCACTAAAACTCAATCAGAGAATTGTGGCACTGAAAAAATGTAATCTAGTCAAACAACTTTCATTTATTTTGAAAAGAAAACAACAAAAGTAAAGTATTTGTTCATGGGGATGAACTGATTCCAATGGATTTTCAACAGTCCGTGTCCACACAATAATGATAAGAAGTACAGTAATCTAGCGAGAATAATAAAGTGGATAGGCAGTTTAACAAAGCATAAGCAAATTTTTTTAAATTGTAAGCTAGTCCTCAACAACAAGATAAACTTACAAGAAATTCATGTAAATCAAAAGTATACGGTACTAAAGCTAAATAGAGTTCTTAAAAGATGTTTCTATCATATTAGTATACTAATAATAGTAGAAGCTTCTTGTGCGTAATTTGTCTAATAGTTCACAGTGATAAATACCAGCAAATGACAAGTAGAGGTTCTACTGATTCAAGAAATGCAGTTCTCAAGAAGAGGAAGATTGTCTTTGTTGATGAGGCTGGCGGAAAGCTTTGTGATGTCACCTGAAACTAGCATTTCATCTAGGCATGGTTAATCACCTGAAAATAAGAAGCCTTTGAAATACCACAGCATCCAAGCCACCAGTAGCCAATATCTCGTCTTCACTTGTTTTCTAGGCTTTCACTAACCAACTTGGAGATAGCAAAAAGTACATACAAGTACATACAAGGGCTTGCCATTCAACCTCTCACGACCCTACAACATCCAAAAGCATTTTATCATAATCAATTGTAGAGCAAGAAGAGAAAACGAAAAAGTAAAGGTTGTAAGAAAATGAAAACCTTGAGGTCTGGAAGTTCAATTACACATGCACATTCGACTACTTCTGCTCCACCATGCTCTACATACCAATTGCCCAGTTAAACACTTAAAACACTTGTCCAAAAATGAACATTTAATTCACATCAAAATAAAGGAAAAAGCTTAAGAATAAAAATAAAACAGATGAAGTTAAAGAACATGAACCAGTACACAGTTGACTGCTTTTGGACAAACATAATGCCTCAAACACCTCGCATTGTGTATATTTGTAGACCTAGGAATCAGTAGATTCTTTAACTTTGTCCAAAGCTATGAAACTCGATATACATTAGGTACAAACCTTAAAGCAGATTAATCAGCAATGACCTGGATCTACTCTATTCTAGATCTGCTCTTGTAAATGGACCTGCTGATCTTGGAAACCTCCTTTCACCTGCTCTCGTACCCAGAACTATGGTCTTGGTACTTGATCTTGGTTGTGATACTGTGAAATAGAGGACCCAATAAAGCTTTATAGATAAGATCACATGGGTCGGTGTTCAACTCAAACGGTGTCGTAGGCGGCGAGATCCCCGCCACCATTACTAGAAACCAACCAGCTCCCGATTCCACTAAACGTCGACTTGGGTGAACCAGCCATGACCCACTTGGACTTCTTATATAAAAAAATTTACTCAACAAAAGCTCAAAAGCAAAAAGGTAGAGAGAAAAAAGCGGTACCTTAGGTTTGACACGAGTTGCGGAGTGAGGCGGCGAGTCAGTCCAGAGAGGAAGTCGCCGTCGCCTTTGTCGTCATCGCTGCTCTCCGCTGACCCCTCAACTGACTCAACCGGAGAGCAGGAGAAGAGCATAAAACTTGCATTGCTTTTCACTTGCTGCAGAGATAAGAAGTTAGAGAGACGAAACCAGAGAAGAAAGTAGAGAAGAAGAAACGTCAGTAGAGAGAAGAAACCAAAGAAAAGTAGAGAAGAAGAAACGTCAAAGGATAAACGTGGGAAATGAAGGCACGAGAATAAAAATGTTAATTTTAAATAGTCTTCCACGACGTTTTGTTCAACAAAATGTGGCAGTTATTATTTTGCAACGTTTTATTAATAAGACGTCGTAAAAGGAGTTATAAATTTATGACGTTTTGCCAAAACGTCACAAAATGTGCAGACATTAACGTCGCGAAATGTCTGAATTTGTGATGTTTTAAAAAAAAACGTCGCGAATGATATATTATTCTTGTAGTGAGTGAAAAAAATTGTAATTTAATAGAGATATTTAAAACTCTCAAGTTTGTCTCAACTACATAAAAATTTTGTTTATATTTTTATTGCTACAGTTTTATCTTTCTATTGCTTGAGAACTACTGGATGAGGAAATTGGAAGCAATTTTTGGCGTGTCTATTGCAATTGTAAAAATAACTTATTTTTAATTCATTAAAATTACCGACTATGCACTATGTCAATGATGATCATATCGACAAAGCTAGTAAAAGATGCCACGCATGCCTTTTGCAACTCCTTCATGGAAATCTAAAGTAGCAAGTAAGGCGCCAATGAGGAGAACCTTAGATAAAAATAACAAAGGACTACACTAGTATGTGAGTCTTCTTCAATTTACTCAACATGCATAGTTTCAATTGGACTCGTGGAGGGCCGATAACATCTTTCTTTTTCCCATCATCCATGAGTTCAAGACTTACATCTTCTTTTTTTTTTTTTTTGATAAATCAGAAAAATTAATAAATGAGTAAAAGAATATATACAAAAAGGTCACAGTCTAAGCCACCTAAGCTCAACCAGCTAAAGAAATAGCCTAAAACAGGGGAAACAACAAGCAATAGGGAAGCTCCTAAAGTCCACACAGCAGACAAACAGTAAGAAAAATCATCCAGAAACTAACAGACATGACCCAAGGAGAAGCCAATCCAAACATGGAAATTTCATCCCGTAGTCAGCTAGTCGTAGAGAACTGATACATCCAAATACAATGAAGGTCCGAAAATGACCTGAAAACTGCTGCCGAAAAATAGTTGTGGAGCTTCACTAAGCAAGCAAAGGGGAACTCTGTAACAATAACTTAGGGAAAAACTGAGCAAGTAACCTATAAAGAAAAAAAGTACGAAGCTAAATTACCTCCTTTCGGTGTATAAACTATAAAGTTAGTTGCTCTAAAATTATATTAGTTTATAAAAATAAAATTAATAATTAATAAACTTAACTTATTAGTTTTAGAGATAAATTGGCATATTTTATCAAATTTGAGGAACCTGTTTAAGCATTTTTTTTAACATAATGAAGGACATCAATATAATTTAAGTAACAACAACTAGTGAAACTTGTCACGCATTAAAAAATTTCCGTGCTTTAATCAATTTCTAATTTAAATAATACTTTTTAAAAAAAATTTTGTGGCTATTTGGCAAAAATTTTAATTAAAGGACTTAATTGTACTTGAGATAAAAATTTAAGGACCAAAATGATTTTTTTTCCTTAATATTATTAAAATTTTGATTTTTTTAATTGGACAAAAATATAACTTTTAATTCTAATGACATAAACTAATAAACTCTAATCCAATCATATACGAGTAGGTTGTGACTGTATCAAATGTAAGAATCTATTTTGTACACTGTTTTTCGTTTCAGGGCTCTCTAGTTTCGAAGTATAGACCACACGATATGTACAGAAACACCAAGATATGATGTGCAACTCAATGTCCTTCCAGTAATGTAGGGACAGAGCTTTTGAGTTGTTATTTTACATCTTCTAACTATATTGTACACACTTATGCTGCGTTTGGTTACTGTGATCTATATACTGAGATGGAATCAAACAAAAATTTAGAGACAGAACAGAACAAAAATTGGAGACAGTGAAGTGTTTGGTTGTAATAGACAAAACAGATAAAACTGTGCATCTCGAGGACAGAAATGTGTTTGGTTGCAGTTGACAGAACATAGAAAACAGTGTCAATGACCAAAGTACCCCTGCAGTATAATATGATTGGAAATATATAATTCATTGATTATTTTAAAACGAATGATTTGTATTAGTATTTTTTTAATTGTATCTATAAACAAGGAATTAAAAAAATAAGGAACCTAAAACTTTAATGAAATGAGCTATCGAATAGCAAAAAATTTGTACAAGTTAACAATAAATAAATTATGTTAAATATTTTTTATAATTGTATCAATATTTTTTAATTGTATTTGTATTTTTTTAATTATGATGAAATTAAATGAGGAACCTAAATATATAAATAAATAAGAAATCTAAAAATTTAATGAAATGAGTTATTGAGTAAAAAAAATCCTACAAGTTAGAAATTCTAGTACATAATAATTTAATAAAATATCTAAGCAAATTCATGGAATTAATTACATAATAGGTTAAAGATAGATTGAAGCCTTATATTTTATTAAGAATGTCCTTAACAATAATACCCAAAATGACTCCGATGGCAATGAGTAAAAATCCTTGACTCCATGCCATTTTTTTCTTCAAAGTTGCAACTTCATTTAGTTGTGCATTTGCTAGAAGTGAAAATTGATTAGGTATTGATGAGGGCATTAGCTGTTGGAACAATTTTTTCATTTCGACGAGTCCGCCTATTTAAATCTATGACATAAGCACTTTGTGCTTCAACCAAAGTCTGATACTCCTTGAATCTAGCATTAGGAAACCCCTCAGTTGCCAATTTAACATCATCCCAATTTGTAAAAATAATAACTTGACGTCCAACAAATACAATATAGAAGTTGTTTCTGCCTATAGTTAAGTACCTGAAAACAAATCATATCCTCATCATTCATACACGTACATAAATGACAAACATTAAAAAGTTAATAAACCAACCATTCATCATTCATACACGGTGAGCTCGAAAGTGACAGGTCATAACCAAAACATTACTATCCACTATAAGCATTGTTAAATAGTTAAGCTAGAAGCATTGTTAGCATCCTACATTACCATATAATAGTGTACCATAACCTACTAATTAATAAATAAAGCATAAAGTTAGATTTCATCATCTAACAGGCTCCTCACATAAACCTATTTCTGGTCTGCAGTTAAACCCCATAAAAGCTTCCCAGCATGAGCATTCTTTGAGAAGATCTTTGTAGTCCTAACAACTTCTTCAGTGGAGAACCCTAAATTCCCAAGCTCTTCACCTAGCTTAGCTCCAAATTGTCCCACAATGGCATCAGCAATGATCTTAGCATTCTCTCTACTATTGTCAATGGCACGATCAAAAGAGGTAGCAAGGCTTTCTAACACTTCAATATCCCTCATCTTCCTTTTCCCTTTGTTTTGTTGGTTCCCTTCTGTGTTGTTGGAAGAGGCAACAAAACTAGTGAGATGGGCTGAAGCAGTTGGAGTAGGAGTGGCTGATAGGCCTGTTGGATTTGCTGGGGTAGTAAGAGCTGCTGAAGCAGCTGGTGCATCACCTTCAGTTTCATCAGTTTCAAGCTGAGCAACAGCATATGTAGCATCTTGAGCTTCTGCACCAGTGGCTCTATCTTTCCAATAGACAAACTCAAGTCTAGAGTATAATGGGAAAGGCTTTCCAGGAGTGTAATACTTGTTGGGGTGTCTCTGCAAAAAATAAAAATCAGAAAACTTCAGCATGACAAACATATTATTATTAAGATGCTTCTATAAACAATCAACAAAGCAAAATAAAAAAAAATTACCCTTGACCATTCTTCCAGCACTTGCTTGCTATCAACCTCAACTCATTGCTTGCTTTCATTCCAACCAAATCCACTGCAGTTCAACATGTCAATGGTTGTCTGATATTTTTCCTTCAACCTTTTGTTCTTATTTTTGATATGCCTCTTGTCAATGCCACACTCAGGAAACTTCTCAACCATCTTTCTAGCAAGGAGTTGGAAAGTACTAGGCTTAAATTGCTGATTATCAACTCTGTGACCAGCAACAACTGCCTCCTTTATGAAGATCATAGATGCTTCTGTTTCATCTGAAGTCCAAACTCTTGACATTGCACCTAAACCATGCAATGCCATACCCCAAACCATTAACTAAATGAAAGTTCACAATTTAATCGTTTCTTCTCCAATCATCAAACATGTTCTTAACTAAATCCTCTCTCCATTGACTCCATTCATTACTTGTCTCATCACGATCAACAAATTCAGGGAAAGGTACATCTTCCCCAATTGGCATATTCTCAGCTTCAAGAGGAGTAAGCTCTGCTAGATCATAAGTCATATGCAACCTAATAAGTTGTTCAGAAGGCAGCATGCAAGAATTAAGTGCACATGAGTGGTTGCTGGATTAGAATTTTCCATCTTTTTTTAGTAAACTAAATGCATGTTCAATCACATTTTTGGCAGATGAGTGTCTCTTATTATAGAGCTCTTATGGGTTCCTAGGTGCCCTTCCATCTCTTTCCCACTCTTGAATAAGGTATCTTGTGCCTCTAAAAGGTGTAAGAAAGCTAGGACCATTGGTATAGCCTACATCTACTAAGTAGTAATTTCCTATAAACAAATGACACTATTACTATTGTTGTTTTAATCAAACCTTTAAAAAAATAACAAAATTCTAAAAATTCTTTTCTTACATACCCCTTAGAACTTAAAGTCTATTAGGGCCAGTAACAGCATCACGCAGAACCCTTGAATCAGATGCTGAACCCTCCCATCCAGCAAGAACATAAACAAAGTTTTAGTTCTTATCACACACCCCTAACATATTAGTGCATATTTTCCCTCTCCTACCTCTTTATTTGCGTTTGTCTGCATGGGGAACTATTATTTCTAAATAGGTCCCATCTAGAGCACCAAGGCAACCCTTTTAACAAAATTTGAACAATAAAAAGTTCTAGTTTAGTATTTAAAAAAAGTGAAATTAGACAATTTATTTTAGCTAATTAAATTTACTAACTTTAAAACATTTCCATCTATTGTCTGTGCAATCCTCAGGAATTGGTGTAGGCTTGCCATATAACAGATGTTGAAGCTTTAGTACAACCTTCAACAAACTATGTGGTGATGTTGTCGCCTGCAACCAAATTCAAAAGAAATCACTTACGTTAATATAAATTAATGTAGTATTGGTAAGTAGATATCGTTCTCACGAGAAATTTTTAACGGTAAAGGTTAGCGAGTTCAAACGGGACAAATAACAAAAGTAAATAGGGGGTTTTGGTCACTGCAATATTAGAAAATTAAGAGAGAAATCACAAATCGAAAGCAGTAGTTAAATCTAAAAAATCAATGAGAAAATACCTTGGTTTTGGTTCACCAGTGTTATCATGCTATTATGGATCCTTGATATAAAATTGTAATCATTAACAAACATTCATCGGGGAAGTTTTCTCTTAAGTGTAATGACTAGAAACATGTATCCTAGCATTCTTATCAAACAACAACCTAGATACGATCGTAGGTGTAATTGAATAATAGCATTAAGAATCAAGAATCAATGAGCAAGAGAAATATATGTACGACATGCAATCAATCAAGCGAATATCTTCTTAGAATTTTTGACTCTAACATAGAGAAGTTAATCCTAATTGCTACTTATGATTATCGAAACTGAACGTCATATTTCGTTAATCTAGCGATTGAACCAATTGATCTCTAGTTGCGCACCTAGAAACCAACGAATGCAATTAAAAAGATTAGACCTGAAATTATCCAATGTTTATTAACAACATAAAAAGTATCCGAAACATCTCACCATAATAACATGTAACATGGATTCCCTCAACCAAGATAAGAAAATTAGCTACTCATAATTGAATTGAAAACAAAGAAAATAACAAAGTAATATGTCTCCATCCCTGGTCCTTTGATGAGAAATACGAAAAACCTAATTGAAAAATGCAGAAACGCAAAGAACAAGAAAATAGAAAAGTGCAGTAGCCCAAAACCTACCGAAACCTATTCTAAAACCTCGTCTAATGCTTCCGTCAATCACCAACTCTCCCCCTTTTATGCTTATCTCTTCGTTATCTTCTCTTGATTATGTCCAGATAAGGCACTCTTCTATTTTCGGTAGGTAACTCCCTTGAAAGATGGCAAGATAATATTTAAAGATTGTGTTTTGTTTGAAATTGACTTTTGAAATTTTATCTGTAGAATTATTCCATCTGTAGGCATGCCCACGCTTAGTCATTGAATTTATGTCAATTTGGTGATTTCAGATTTCCTTCCTTCTTTTGCGTCTTTTTGATCTTATTTCGTCCCTAAGGTGTTGAAAACTATATGTAAACAATTATAAAACAATTCCATTAAATCCAGATAATAATTTCAACACATTAACATTGATTAAGTCCAAAATAAGTGCAATTTAAATGACTTAACAAATTCCCCCACACCGAACCTTTGCTCACCCTCAAGCAAACATGTCAAACCACTATACTTAGTCAATTCACCCTTCATAAGATTAAGTACACACAATCCATTAACTTGGGCCAAAGAGACTTAAGTTGCAACACATATCATAATCTCTTTTCACTAATGCAAATAAACAAAGTCAAAATATGACATCTTTGTTCAAAGGCAAACATGAAATCAAAATGAATTCTTCTCACGGATTTCACTTTTAGACTCAAGTGTTTGAGGGCAAATTGTTTCTCTCAAATCTCTCTAACATGTTGCACTACCATAGGCTTGCAATTTTACCGGTTATCATTCATTCAGATCACATGAGCTAATAGATCATAAAGACTTTATTCAAAGTTGTAATGGGGCTAGGTTCATAGGTAAGGTAAGGTGGCAAAAGGTTAATCACAACATTCACAAAGCATCAAGTAAAAGAGACACATAATTTCATATTCTGAGCTAAACATATGACATAAAAGACAACTACTCATACTCTTTTTCTTTTTCTGATTTTTTTCTTTCTTTCTTTCTTTCTGATTTTTCTCTTCTTTTTTTTCTTTTTTTCTTTTTCTTTTTTTTTTCAAATAACACTAAGAACAAGGGAAAACAATAAACATATGAGTAGAAGCACCTATAAAAGTATCTCAGAAGACAATGTATAACAAAAGTCCCAATTTACTTAATGTTTCATTCAACTTGCGATAGGGTAAGACTAATGGGGTTTTTGGGTTTTAATGTGGGGTGATTAATTGAAAAACAAGGATAGGCTCAAACATGTCTGCAAAGGGGAAATTACTTTGGTAGGTTAATTTAGGCTAATGGTGTAAAAACAAAGAAGGCCTTAATCACTTCTATAGCCCATGTGATTAAATAAATTCAAATCGGTTCCATGCAAGTTCTGAAGGCAACATGAATAGAGGAGCATCACACAATTCAAAGAATTAATATGACACAAAGAGGATGTCATTTAGGCTCAAGTTCGCTCATAAGTTGATGTTAAGAATTCACCTTAATTTCACAATTTACCTCATCACTCACATGTCAAAATTTTGACCAAGCCTATAAGATCAACTATTGCAATCAATCAACATGTTCCATCTTAAAACTTACTTAGCCCAAATTAATTTCATGCATATCCTCAATTCCATCCAAACTAATATGACAAAGCTTTATAGCTTGACATGCAAAGCCATATGCAAAAAGCAATAAAACCGCACACAACCAAGAATATTCGCACAATAACTGAAACTTTTGCACATCAAAAATCCAATTCTCTCCCCCACACCTAAACCAACATTATCCTCAATTTTAAAGAAGCATAAAAAAAATAAAGGAAAATGTTAAAGAAAGCTTCTCTATTATGGAAGTGCCGAAATCAAGGTGTTGGCGGATGTGACGTAAGGTGGTTTGCTTGTGTGGAAAGCTGCAGAAACATCAGTAGCAACATGTATGGGCGAGGGTAGCCTGCTGAAGTCACTTCGCTTCCTGGACAGTGTGCTAATGTTGTGGAAGATCACCTGCAAAAGAGAAGGACAGTAACGCAACACCAAATTACAAATGAGAGTTGATGGGTGAGCTGGGGAGGGAAAGCTAAGGGTTGCGTGATTTCTTGCTGGCCAAATGAAATTGATTGGCTAAGGTGATTTTCGAGAATCGACAGCTAAAGAGTGAAAATGGGAGAAGGAATTTTGGGCAAAACAAAAGAAGGAAATTAGAGAGGGAAAGAAGGGGCGGTAAAAGCCAAAATTTTCTTCTTCTTTTTTTCTTTTTTTTTTTATTTTTTTAAAATGAAAATTAAAATGACAGAAATAAAAATGTGAATTTAAATTCCTAGCATAATTAAATTAAACCTAAAATAAAATAAAATAAAATTGCTAACAAAACACATAAAAGAAAAGGATACGAATGGGGTGCCTCCCATTAAGCGCTTATCAAAGGTCATAAGCTGGACTCTTGGCATATATGCATCATCCATTATCGAATGGGTGCTTGAGTCCAACAGAAAACATGTTCAAACTCCGTGAGGGGCCTGGAACAACTTCCTTTGAATGTGGCTCCTTGTGAACACGATGCTCTATGACTTCTGATGAGTGGAACTTCATTGCTTCACCATCATACTTTAATGTACACTCGTCTTTTCGGGCATCGCCCTTCTCACACCAGGATGGTCTCTCTAAAAGTAAAGCCAATGGTTGTGGAGACTCGGCATCCTGATTGTCACCTTCGGTCTTCAGCTCGCTCGCCCACAGCTCTCCTAAAAACTGCACTTCTTGCGGCTCTTTCTGTTCTTCTTCTTTTTGTGCCTGTAAATAACTAGGAAAAGGAAATGAAATTTGGTTAGTGATAACATGAACTGCCTCACTTACCTTAGGAGGTTGCACATCCTCCATCCTTTCTCGAACTACAATCTCTTCCTATTCTAACTCTGCGTGTTCTTCCTTCTTTGCCGTGAAAAATCGACTTGGAAAAGGAGGCAGAAGCACCTTGTTTAGCACCTGTTTTTGCGTCAATTTAGGTTGGGCTGGAAAATTTTCAAAACTTTGTACCTCCATTCGATTAACGGTAGCTGCAATTTGACTTAGCTGGTTTTCTAAATTTCTTTGTTGATTTTCCAAATTCCGGATATGTTGGACCCCGAACTTTTGATGGAAATTAGAAATATTGAAATATAAATTTAAATGAGAGTTTTTGTATATGACTTATGTTATCGATGTTTTGTACCTTAGGGAAAATTGATGAGAAAAGATTTGAGAACTTTGATATTTGAGTAAATTTGTATGGATTATAAGAGTAAAGTGAATCAGTTAATTGAAATGGAAGTTGAAATTAAGAAATAAAGAGAAAAAGTGTGAAAATTTGTAGAATTAGGAAAGTTTGACTTTTTGGTGACAAAAGTTGACTTTTTGATTTAGGCCAAATTTGAGAAAACGATCTTCATGAAACTTGTAGCTCCTGTCAAGAGCTTTCTGTAGCCATAAAGTTTGATATTTTTCAATATCCGAAGTGAGAGTTATGATCAGTCAAAGTTAAGTATTATTTTACTTGGAGTTTGACTTTTTGGAGATAAAAATTGACTTTTTGATTTAGGCAAAATTGGAGAAAATGATCTTCTTGAAACTTGTAGTGTTTGTTGAAAGCTTTCGGTCGCCATAAAGTATGAAATTGTTCAATATCGGGACTAGGAGTTATAATTTTTACAAGTTGCCGTACAGTTTAGTATAATCATAAGTGGACAGAATCTTTGACTGGAAAATTGACGCCTTGAGAGGTAAAATTGATCTTTCTGTCCTTCTTAAAAGTTGTAGAACTTCCTTTGATCTTTTTATTGATACCCAATTTTTCAAAATTGGAGTTCGGGATCAAGAGATATGATTTTTTGAAAGTTCGGTTTCGAAGTTCCGTTATCTTGTTTTTAATCCGACCCCTTTTGTAATCTTTGCTTATATTTTCTCCGTCCGACATCCGATTGACTTGATTTTTAAAGCGTTGGATTCCTAAGACCATTAATTTCATTTTCCGGAGAAATTATGATTTTTAAGAGATTAAATGGAAAAAGATTGATTGAACCAAAGTGAGAGGATTGGTTAAAGGTTATGAGGTAGATGATTTTCTGAACATGGTTCAGTGTTTTGTGAAATTATGGAGCTGTGGAACTCCAATTGAGTTGATTATTGAGGCTAAATAAAATTGAGACATGGGGCTACAAATAATGTGAAGTGATCGAAGTCCAATTTAGTCCCTGAGATTGTCAATTTCTGTATTGAAGTTGGTGTAATGTTCAGTCTCGGATTTTGTGCAGGTCCAATAGTAATTTGCCTATAACGCCTTCGTTTCTAATCCGATTTGAGTGTTATTAGTGTCATTTTAAAGATGAGGCATAGAGGAACACTTTGTAAGAAAAACGTTTTGTCAAATTATGTCGTTTAGCAGCCCAAAATCAGGAAGAAAGATGACAATTGTTAAAGGAAAATTGAAGGGCATATATGGAACATCACTTAAAGAGGTAAGTTGTTAGGCATAAATGGAGCGGCATTTCAGTCATTTGTGCCTCATTAAAGAGGAGAGCAAGCAGCTATTGTTTAGGCAGCAGAATTCACGACCATGAGAGGGAAAAAGAAGAAACAAAAATGAAAGAAAGAAAGAGAAGAAGCATGGCTGACGGTGAGAAGAAAGAAGGAGAAGAAGAGGGAAGCTTAGGGGTTGATTTTTCTAAAAGATGTGAGAGGGCTTTTGAAGCTTGTCCAAGGAAAAAGGGTTGAAGAAGGAGAAAGCTTACTTTGGAATTCAAAAAGTGCCGAAAATGGTATAGAGATGAAGGTAAGTGATGATTTGTTTAAGCTTTGAATTTTGTAGTGAGATATTGGTTGCTTTGGCTTGGAAAGGTTATGGATTGGAGTTTTCTAAGGTTAATTGAAGAGAGTAGGCTATGATTATGTTTAATTTTGGATTTTATGAGTTAGGGTTTATGCCCAATTTTTAGGATTTGGGTTTTTTGGAAATTCTTGCTATAGATAGCTTGAAAATAAGTTAGAATTGGGTTTCCTATAGTTAATTTTGAGGATTATGTCTTATATGATGTTACATTTTGATGAATTGGTTTAGGAAATTTTATGTTGGAAGAAAGAAAGAAGCTATGGACAAATTGATGATTGGGACAAGCGTCTAGCATCAATTCGAGGTGGGTATCGCGTTTATCTTTTGAATTATAAGCTATATGTATGTTCTTGAGAAAATAAGA
>JANIHZ010000209.1:53502279-53520788 GCA_027478365.1 Erythroxylum rufum | reverse complement strand
CCGGCCGTCACAGGGGC
This sequence comes from Erythroxylum rufum, assembly GCA_027478365.1. Lineage (NCBI taxonomy): Eukaryota > Viridiplantae > Streptophyta > Magnoliopsida > Malpighiales > Erythroxylaceae > Erythroxylum > Erythroxylum rufum. The sequence continues at coordinate 53,520,771 of JANIHZ010000209.1, read as the reverse complement.
AAGTTCACCGTGCGGTTGTTTGGATCAGGGTCCCTGCGTTATCAATCGCCCGGTACCATCCGGTCATCGTAACTGCTATCGGAAACTTGGTTGGGACGACAGTCCTCATTGACGAAGCTACGTCCAAGTCGCAAAGGGGGAAATTTGCGCGGTTGGCAGTCAACGTCGACTTGAGCGTTTGATGGTGAGACCCTCCGAATAGCTTACGAAGGCTTACCCCACTTGTGCTTTCTCTGTGGGCGGATTTCGCATTCCACCGACTGCTGCCCGCAACGATAGTCCCCGGCTCAGGATCCCTTCCCCACTCCGGCAGGTTCAGTTGCGCCCGCGACGGTGCGTCCTACTCCAGCTTCACCCAGCCCCCCGGCGGTGGTCGATCCTCAGGGATATGGCCCCTGGATGCAGGTGCAGAGGCGTCCTCCTCGCCACGCATCCCAACGGTTGGCTCCTACAGGTCCTAGCCCCTCCTTGCAACGGTCGCCTAGGGAGCGACGTGACCGTGTTGTGAAGCCAGCCTAGGGGCTCAGGGTTCTCTCTGCTAGCAGGACACACGGATGGGAGAGTGAAGGCCGCCTAGCTGACCCACTTCCGAGCCGCATTTTTGGCGCTACTCAACATTTCGGTGAGGAGGGAGGAAAACCCACGGGCCAGCAAAAGCAGAAGGGACCTCTATTCCAGGCCCAAAGGCCTTCCAAGCCCATGAGAAAACCCAGCAAGGGCCAAGCCCCCAGCCCAGCCAGTGTTCCGGCGGGAGAATCCTCCCATGCTCCCTCCCCGGCCCCTGCCCAATCTTCTAGGCTTCAGTCTACGCTACAACCCACCCCCCAAGAGAACCATATCGCGATTACTATCTCTTCGCACTTGGAAATGATCTGTGAGCCCCAGATTATTCCGACTAGTGCAATGCCTAGGGTGGTCACAGTGCCATTGCTGTCGAATTTGGGGAATTCGAGGGCAATGGGCATTGGCTGTTCGGTCCCCGTACCCTCTTCCCTCAACTCTCCGAACCCCAGCTCTGAGATGGATGTGGTAGTGGATTTGCCTCAACCCCCTCCGGACGAGGTCGGATCTGGATTGCCACCTCCGAAAGATGCCGTACCGCCCTCCCGGGACTCAGGTATGGATAGTGCTTAGTTGTAGTTCTCTTTTGTCTTTGCTTATGTCGGTTCTCATTTGGAACTGTCAGGAAGCGGGTGGAACTCGCTTCTTAACCATTCTGCGTCATTACTTGCGTACGTATAAACCCGACATTTTAGTGTTACTGGAAACTCGTATTAGTGGCGCTCGTGCCACTGCTGTTGTCCAGTCCTTAAGCTTTGATTTTTCTTTTCGTGTTGAAGCTGCTGGTTTCTCGGGCGGGATCTGGATTCTTTGGAAAGCTGCCTTTGATTTATCTATAATTGTGGCCCACCGGCAGTTTATTCATACCACTGTTCACCATACTTATGGGGGTTTCGACTTTACAGCTGTTTACGCTAGCTCGAACTCGGCTACCCAAAAATTAACCTGGCCTGCCCTCCATTGGCTTGGTCAATCTATCCGTCGGCCTTGGCTTATCGGAGGTGACTTTAACGCCAAATTATCCCAGACGGACAAACGCGGTGGGGCCGTTTCTTCTCGCGTGGTGAATAAGTCCTTTCAAGATTGGGTGCATGGGTGTGGCCTGCATGATCTCGGATTTCTCCGACCCAAATTCACCTGGCGGCGCGGTTTGGTCCAGGCCCGGCTCGATCGTGTGTTTGGCTCTACCAATTGGCTGCAGTTGTTCCCTCACATGGTGAACCGTCATTTACCCTTTATGGGTTCGAATCATCGGCCCCTTATGATCCATCTGTTCCGGGAAGCTCTGCGCCAATCGAGGTCTCCCGCGTTCCGCTTCCAAAACATGTGGCTCACGCATCCGGGCTTCCCAGAGGTGCTTACGCGTCACTGGGTCCCCTCGGAGGAATCGTTGAGTTAAATCTCTTAAGAATTTCTCTATCCACCTGTTGAGATGGAATCGCGAGGACTTTGAGAATCTGTTCCATCGGAAATGTCGTCTCGTCACTCGTCTGGCGGGTATTCAGAGGGCCATGGTAACTCACCCTTCGGACGACTTATTGTCTCTCGAGGATAAGCTGTGTGAGGACTTGACCCAAGTTCTTTGTGAGGAGGAAATATTCTGGCATCAGCAAGCTCGATGAGATTGGATCTTTAAGGGCGACAGGAATACGCATTATTATCATACTCTTACCCTCCGTAAGTGCCAGTGTCTGCGGGTTGCGGGGCTCCTTGACTCGGCTGGCAAGCCGATTTTGGACCCGGAGCAATTAGGCCTTTTAGCTCGGAACTTCTTCGTCTAGTTGTATACCGCGGACGTCGGCCCACTGCCTCGTTTTCCGCTCTCGGGTGCTTTCCCGGCTCTTTCCACCTCTGGTCTCCGAGATCTCTCTCGTCCGCTGCACGACCTTGAGGTCAAGCAAGCGCTTTTTGCTATGCCTCCGAACAAAGCTCCGGGGTGTGATGGTTTTAATGCTCTCTTTTTTCAAAAGCATTAGCACCACGTTGGGCCTAGTATCATAACTAATATGAAGGCCGTCTTTAGCGCCGGCCGATGGGACACGGACTTAAATAACACTAACCTCATTCTCATTCCCAAAGTTCCGTCCCCTTCTACCATGTCGCACTTTCGTCCGATCTGTCTTTGTACGGTGCTCTATAAAGTGCTTTCCAAAATCTTAGTGAATCGTCTGAAGAACCTGTTGCCTCATCTGGTGAGCGAGACTCAATGTAGCTTTATTCCGGGCAGGCACATCACTGACAATGTTATAATCGCCCAGGAAGTTATCCACACGATGCGTAAGAAACAGGGTCAGCTCGGCTTTATGGCGCTGAAGGTTGATCTGGAGAAAGCTTATGACCGGCTTCGGTGGGATTTTATACATGATACCCTTTTGGATGTTGGTCTTTCGGATGGTTTTATTTCTGTTATTATGCAATGTGTCACTACTGTTACTATGCAGGTTGTTTGGCAGGGCCAGACTACGGCACCCTTTAAACCCTCTCACGGTCTCCGACAGGGTGACCCCCTGTCACCATACCTATTTGTACTCTGCATGGAACGCCTCGGACAGCTTATCTCCCAAGAGGTTAGCCAGGGGCGCTGGAAGCCCATTAAGTTGGGCTCTAGAGGGCCACCCCTATCCCACCTCTTTTTTGCGAACGATCTGGTGTTGTTTGCTGAAGCCACTGAGGCCCAAACGACGATTATAGCGTGTACCCTGGAGGTGTTCTGTCTTTCTTCTGGTCAACAAGTCAACCATGCGAAGATGCGCGTTCATTTCTCTAAGAATGTCTCCACTACGACGGCGCAGAGCCTCAACCACATGCTAAACTTCCCTAGCACTCCTAATCTGGGCAAGTACCTCGGGATTCCGCTGTTGCACGAGCGGACTACGCGACGTACCTTTCAGCATATCTTGGATTCTGCCTGTCACCGTCTTTCTGGGTGGAAGGAGAAATCTCTGTCTCTGGCTGGGCGGGTTACTTTAACCCAATCGGTTCTTTCGGCCCTTCCCCTCTATACCAAGCAAACCATACGCCTTCCTCGACTCCTCTGCGATAATTTGGAGCGGTTAATGCGAGACTTTATTTGGGGTTCAACAGGTGTCCTTTGGAAAATGCCCCTTGTCAAATGGGAGACTGTTTGTACCCCGAAGACCGCTGGGGGGCTGGGCCTCAAGCGCATTCGCCCTATGAATGATGCTCTTTTATCCAAACTGGGTTGGGACCTCGTCACTCAACCCACGGCTTTATGGGTTCGCCTTCTTCGGGCAAAGTATAAGTTGGATACCACCTTTCTTCCTATCACTATTGACCGCCGAGGCGCCTCCGTGGTTTGGAGGGGCATAATTGCTATCTAGCCCATTATTCGACAAGGCGCCCGTTGGTCACTTGGCAATGGGCGCCAAGTGTTATTCTGGTTGGATAACTAGGTCCAGGATTGGGGGCCGCTTATTAATGTGGCGACCTCCCCTCTTCCGGCCAGTGCTCTATTGGCTTCGGTGGCCGATTACCTGTCTAGTGACAGTACCTGGCAGTGGCATCAATTCCAGCATTACCTTCCTACCACGGCTTGACTCGCTATCTCTGGGATCTGTTTGTCTCCCGAGTCCGATGAGGACGATACTTTTATCTGGGCCCACTCTGTTAATGGGCTGTTCTCCTCAGCTTCCGCTTACGAGTGGATTGCCGGCGCTCCCAGCTCTGGCGCCAGTGCCCGTTGGGATTTGATCTGGAAATGGCCGGGCCCCCAACGCATTCGGGCCTGTCTCTGGCTTCTGGTGCACAGTAAACTTCTAACCAATCACCAGCATACGGTCAGACATCTCACCTTCGACAACAGTTGCCATTACTGTGGAGTCGAAGAGACCACCTTGCATGCCATTCTCGACTGTGCTCGAGTGCAATCCTTTTGGCGTAGCTTCCCGGGCTCAGTGCTCGGCCAGGGATTTTTTCTCCACGATTTGGCACCATGGGTTCAGTCTAATCTCGTGCACCATGCTCAGCTGCGGCACCTACCTTGGACCATTATCTTTGGAGTAGCCTGCTGGTTTCTGTGGCGATGGCGTAATCAAAGTATTTTCGAGGCTGACTTCGTTTGGCCCGCAGGGGGGTCTCGGGTCGTTCTCGACTATGCTAAGTGGATAGTCCAAGCCCACTCCCTGGAAAATTGGGTCACTACCGATCAGGGCCTTCCGGTCGGCCATTGGGTGGGTTGGCTCAAACCGAGCGAGGGATGGGTCAAATTGAATACGGATGGTACGTCCCATTGTGCAACCAGCCTTGGAGCAGCGGGGGGTCTTATCAGAGACCATCGTGGGAATTGATGCGGGGGCTTCTTGCACAGACCTGACCCGGCTTCTCCGATCGCAGCTGAGCTCTGGGGAGTCCTGTCCGGGCTTCACCTGGCTTGGACGTTGGATTTTCGTAGGGTGATCATGGAAGTAGACTCTTTGGAGGTGATCAACATCCTTTCATCTTCGTTTATTTCTCAGACTGATTATTCTTCTTTGGTGGCAGGTATTCACAACCTTCTTCGTCGAGCGTGGGAGGTTCGGGTCCAGCATGTGCATCGCAAAGGGAACCAATGTGCTGATCAGCTGGCTTCTTTAGTGTCTCTCTCGTCCATGGGTTTCCGACATCTTCAGGCGCCTCCGTCCCTCATCCTGCTCTCTTTGCATCGGGACCAGCATTGCATTTTGTATCGCAGATCTTTGCGCTAGATAGGCTTTTTTAGTCCTTTCCTTTGTACTAAAAAAAACATACATATTAATGATATATTAATGATTTGAAAACCAAAATTTTATTTTCTTAATTATATTTCTTTTTGTAGAAATTTCGAAATCAATCCCTAGTTTTCTAATTTCAAAATGTGCAACCAAACTAAAACCCTAACATCTAACTTTACTTCCACAAAAGTTTCTTCAGTTTTCTTTTCCTCTCATTACATTTTATCAAAGGTTAGAAGAGATGTATTAAGGGAGGCACGTCCATGAAACTCGGTGAGGTATGGCAGTATTTTCCAGTTGATCTGATGGAGCCCAATGCCCATCTTAAATATTAAAAAATGAAAACATACCTTATCGATTGATATATAAGCAATAGGTTTTAGACTTTTGGTGGCAGACAGATTTTTTTTTTTTTTCCGCGTACGTTGATAAGACCTTGTGCAATGCATCACATTGTGTTTGTGTTTCTTTTTTTTTTCACAACCAACTAACTACGGTAACGGGCCTTGCAGTAGTTGAACGATTGAATAGTGATGATGATTATGCTTTTCCTTCGACAGGGAGCATTTGAAGGATGATAATAAATATATTTGAGAGCTATTATTGCGAAACTTTTACCAACAATGTGACTATCATTAGCTTTCATAATTAATTGCCATTAATTTCCTGCAGCCGATGTCTACCATGTAAGTTATTTCCGAATTCCTCTTAATTGATCGCTATATATTTAGATTTAACCAGGAGAAACACTTGACGAATAAAGCAAGCAAAATTGAAAATAGTGAGAACCCATCAAGTTTATTATGCCAAAAGATTGAAAGGGATACTGAATTGGGGAATAGAGCGACAAGAGAAAAAGGATCGTGAACTTCAATTACTGACACGTTGAACAAACATTAAAAGGATGAAGATGACCTCACCATTATGATTAGCTGCGAAACTTTACTGATTGTCGCATTGTCTTTATTCTTTCCTCTCTTTGTGTTTCCAGAACACCGAGAAAACATACTCCATGCATGCATACTTATATAGTATGATGCATTTTTCCTCAAATTTTCACAATCTCACCATGGAAGTTAAAAGGGGTTGGGCAGGAATTTAAAAAGAAAACAAAGGGTAAAATTACAAACAGTCTTCAAAAGCAGCCTGGACCATTTGGAGAAGGCTCTATAAAGGGTTAACCCATGCAACTTAATAAAATAACGGTTATAGTGATGAAGGAAAGGAAGAAAGCGTTGCGGCTCCCAGGTGTGATGGATGTTGAGCAATTTCTTCTCCTCCAAGTTGGCCTTCCACATTGTCCCAAAACAGAAAGTTGGAACATTGCTGGGACTCGACCCAATCATTCATCAACTCTTTTCTTTGCAAGCACTCTAGTGCCATTTCTCCTTCCTCGTCCATCGTACAAGACTGCATCTCAATTGGAACCACCATGTTCTCTATCAATGGTGGCAAGTAGTTTATCGAGTCCATTCCGTTACTGAGTGTTGGAAAGGTTTGAACTCGATGCTGGCTTGGATTATTCCAGGCTTCTGCACTCAAATTCGCAGGTTCTTGGAAAAGCTCGCCGCGTACACTACTATCTGCGATACCTTCAAGTGGAGTACTTGTGTCGAACATAAATAGTGGAGGTGGAGAAGAGAAAAGAGCATCTTGCATCTGTGGCCTCGACGATAAATCTTGATGCACCATGTCTAGTTGATGGTTCGAGGTATTATAAGTAATATGTGAATTCTCATTAGTACTTGTGCTAGAGTTAGAGGTTGTGGTAGCTGAAGGCTTTCGAATCTTCTTTTTGATCCATGAATTCCAGTAGTTCTTTATCTCATTATCGGTTCTTCCAGGCAAATGACTTGCAATGTGAGCCCATCTGCAGTTAGTACAATAATTAACTTAATAGCATATAAATCTCTAATTAAGTAAAAATCACATCAGACGGCTGAAGTGTGTGAGATGAAGAAACTATTAGATTTTTGAAATGAAAACTAGTCTAATAAAATGTTTCTTATAGAACATACAAAGAGAAAGTAATACTGTGATTTAGATTAAAAAAATAAATCTTAATGGCATGTATTTCCTGTTGAAAATGGGCATTTCAACCTCTGATAATGCCCTCTTAACGTCTTCCAGAGTGTAGTTGATAGCTGATTAAGGAACTACTTAACAACGAGATTGCTTCCATCGATTATTTAAAATATAACCGTAGAAACTCATGCCTAAAGAGCTAGACTTATGATTCAAGATTTCTTTGACATCAGTTTTCGTTTTTCTCTATATTCCAATAAATCATTGGGCCTGTCGAAAATGAAAAACTCATTCTTTCAAAATAGTCTAACTAAACTCCTGCAGCAACAAGAAGATCACTAAGAAATCCCACATGGTTTCAGCCATTATATGTTGCTGTATAGACAATCAAATCAGTTTGAGAAAGAAGAAACTGATGCAGGAATGTCGGTGTACTTCAGCTGTTAGGCTCATATGGTATATAGTAAAACCTGTTCCCAACAACTCCATGAAGGCTAATAATCAACTTCTCCTCTTCTGGGGTAAACCTTCCTCTTCTAATATCAGGCCTCAAGTAATTAATCCATCTCAAACGACAGCTCTTGCCACATCTTTGAAGCCCTAGAAGTTATTCAATGAGAAACGTATTTGTTAGAAGAGGAAAACCAAAAAAAGAAAACTAGGGCATAAGAGAGAAGTAGAGATGATAATAACCAGCTTTTTCAGGGACTTCACTCCAACATCCATATCCATGAGTCGTGATATATCTGATGAGCTTCTCATCTTCCTCAGGTGACCATAGCCCTCTCTTCACCTTCTGTTGGTTGCAACAAGAATGATGTCCCATCTTAATGTTACCAATCTTCTTCTCCTTCTTCTTCTTCTTCTTCGTAATTAATTACTCTATGTTGTTTTATAATCGAACTCTTGAGGTTTTGTTTGGTGGATATAGATTGGCTTCATCCACGCAAAGAGAATAGTCTCTCTCCCCTTCAGCATTTAAATGTTAAACACAAGTAGAAATGGAGCCGACACTGAAACCTGATGGGTCCAAAACAGGACCCACTTTTTCATCCAACCCTAAAATGACATTTTATCAACTCATATTCTCAAAGCGTTACTATTTCGTACGTAGAGTAGTATTACGTAACCAAACATGACATACTCACTGGTTGTTTCTTAGACTTCTTTTTCTGATCTCTCTCTGTATGCAGAGGAAGGTTTTGGAACACCCTCCTGCTGTCCCATCAACTAAATTCCCAGCAGATTATGTACCGCGTCAAAATACGGAACAGAGAATTGAAGGGAAGAAAAGTTGCCTCGTATCTAGGGGACGACAATTAATTTTCGATTGAGGTCGTATTGTGCCCTGAAAGAGGATGACATGAACGATCTCAGGATGAACATAAATTCATTAAGCATTTATCGAAGTGAATTGTTGTGGAAGGAGGTGGGCCTAGTGGCCATACGGTGGTAATATTGATTAAAAGATATTTTTCGACACCTACCAAAAAAATTACGTTATTTTACTAATCAAATTTCAAAAAGAAATTTATATTCAATTTTGAGAAAATTATTATAATTTATGAAAATCATGCATCAAATTTTGCATTAAAAACTGGTACTGTCTTTGGTTGGCTAGAAGTATAAATGACCGTGAGCTTTTGTTAATTAAAAAGTGGAATTTAATTTTTATAAGAACTATTTTTATCTAATTCACAAGTTTTTATAAGAAAAATTTATCCATTATTTTTACTCAAATTTCAAGGGCTACACTACATTTTGATAAGTGTACTTCAGAAGTGGTCAACTCACAAGGAGGTCCACAAGTGCACAACTCTACAATCCGAGATATTTGGATTGAATGGGTATTGTTCATTATTATTTTGATTTTCTTTATTATTTTGTTTCATGATTACATGCGAAAGTGGAGATGTGTTATCTCCTTAAGAGTAGGATTTTGTTATCAAATAACTTTGTATTTAGTCAATATTTTCAGATCAATAAAAGACAGTGAATTGTCTTGCAAACTTTACCTTATTAGCATTACTTTTCTTAATCTATTCTATGGCTTGATCGGGACCAAATAGTGGTATCAGAGCTAACACCACTCCTTCAACTACTCCCAAGAGTGGTAACACCGATATTGCAGTGTTCGTCTGAGGCTAGAAAAGGTCTAGCGCACAGCCAACTCATTGGTGCCTGGGCTGCGAAGCGTAATAGAATGTTACGATCTAATTGTCCCACATCGGTAATAAAATAGGCTAATGTGAGGTTTATAGACTTATGGGCCTCCCAACCTTTAAGCTAGGTTTTGGGGTTGATTCTCCCATAAGACCTGTATTAATTAATGTTACGGTCTAATTGTCCCACATCAGTAATAAGAGAGGCTAATGTGAGGTTTATAGGCTTATGGGCTCTCCCATCCTTTAATCTAACTTTTGATGTTGATTCTCCCATAAGACCTATAACAATTGGCATTAGAGCCGAACAGTCATAAGAACCAACAAAGAACGCATTGACAACTTAGTGATGAACCTTAGTTCTGTCCAAGACAGTTTGAGCCACTTGGTAATTGGAGTTGTAGATAAGTTTCAACAACTGGAAGCGATGTTGAGCAGAATGATGGAAGCGTTACAAAAGGAGGGGAGCAGTGGTTTGGAAGCATGGAATGGAGGCTCATGAACGATACATGATGACGTTAATAGGCATGGAGATAATCAATGACCAATGTTCACGTCGAAGACCGCAAAGCTAAAGTTTCCAAGGTTCTATGAAGGTGACCCAATAGAATGGTTGAATAAAGTCCATTAATATTTCAATTATTAGGCCACTCTGTTGTCTCAAAGGGTTCCTTTGGCTTCTTACCACTTGGATGGTGAAGCAAACAAGTGGTGGTTGTCAATCCTACAAACGTGTGAGGAAGAAGGGACTGAGATTAACTAGACTATAGACCATAATTGAAGAAGACATAATGGTCCATTTTAGTCCTACGAAGAGTGAAGAATTTGATGAAACTCTGTCTCGGGTTCATCAAATTGGGTCTTATCACGAATATCAAATGGAATTTGAGAGATTGTGGAATCGTGTTGGGGGATGGTCGCATAAGGCGTTGGCCGGAGCGTTTATGGGTGGACTCCATCCTTCCATAGCAGATGGAATACGCATGTTTAGACCTAACACCCTGAAAGAAGTCATAAATCTCGCTCAAATGCAGGATGAGTAGCTTCGTTGACAACAAAAGATGTCGGGAGCAATCCCTGCAACTCCACCTCTGCTTAACTAATCACCACGGAAAGAGTCAACGGCTTCATCCACTAAATGCTTATTATGAGATGAAATTCGGAGGAAACGTAGCCAAGGGTTATGCTTCAGCTGCGACGAGAAGTTTGTTCTGGGACATAAATGTTGACAACCTCAGTTACTCTTGATGGAAGATGAATCAGGTTGGGGTTTATATAATGAGATTGTCGAAGAGGAGGCTCTAGAGGTTTCTCTTCATGCATTAACAAGATGGAATAGTATAAACATGATGAGAGTGGTTGCTTATATCGGACGACATAGCCTCATCGCGTTGATTGATAGCCGGTCGACCTACAATTTTATTAGCGAGAGATTGGTAACTTAGTTGCAACTTCCTGTCACTCCTTCTGATCCCTTCATAGTATGAGTTGCCAATGGCTCTTCGATAACCAAGGGAGGTACGAAAAGGTGTCATTGACAATCCAAGGTATCACGTTTACACTCACTCTCTATGCATTACCGTTGACTGGATTGGATATTGATTTGGGAATTCAATGGCTTGACCAATTGGGCCCAGTTAAGTGTGATTGGAAGCATTTGACCATGGAATTTTAGTAGGAAAATCGACCAAGGAAACTGCAGGGCATAGATAGGTATGCTATTCAATCAACAAAGCCTAAAGAAATTGAAAAGGAAGCACGACAAGGCCATTCTTTGTTTGCCTTGTATCTACAACAAGAGAATAGTAAGATTGACCCCTTACACTCGAACATGAAATCACTCTTGTTAGACTTTGATGATATATTTCAGGAACCTAAGCAATTTCCACTGCTACGTGAGATTGAGCTTCAAATTATTTTGAAAAAGGGAACATAGACTATCAATATTCAGCCCTATCGATAGGCGTATTTTCAGAAAGATGAAATTAAGCAACAAGTAAACGATATGCTACAATTTGGTTTAATCCGACCAAGCACAAATCCTTTTTCTTCCCCGATTTTGTTGGTGAAAAAGAAAGATGGTACCTAGCACTTTTTTTACAGATTATCGAGCACTAAACGTAGCTACCATTAAAGATCGATTTCCGATCCCGACAGTTGATGATATGATGGATGAGCTTCATGGTGTGATTTTTTTCACTAAGCTTGACTTGACGACGGGTTATCATCATGTTTGTATCCACCCCCTAGACATTTTCAAGACCGTATTTCACACTCATAATGGTCATTACGAATATTTGGTGATGCCTTTTGGCCTTTGCAATGCTCCATTAACTTTTTGAGCACTTAAGAACTCGAATTTTTGTCCGTGGCTACGTAAGTTCATGCTTATATTTTTTGATGATATTTTAATCTATAGTTTAAGTTGGCAGACACATATTGATCATATCCACAAGGCATTTGACATCCTTCGGCAAGAACAACTTTTTGTCAAGTTTAATATATGTGCTTTTAGGAGTCAAGAACTTGAGTACCTTGGCCATATAATCTCAGCTGAAGGAGTGAAAGTTGACCAAACAAAGATCCACTCTGTACTCAATTGGCGACGTCCCACGACTGTTACGAAGTTATGCGCCTTCTAGGGTCTCACGGGATATTACCATAAATTTGTTCACAATTACAGTATTATTGCTCAACTACTTACTACTCTATTGAAAAAAGGGACAATTTGGCTAGAATAGTCAAGCGAAATATGCTTTTCAACACCTTAAATTGGCATTGATGAGTACGCCAACGCTGGCTTTGTCAGATTTCGCGAAGACGTTCGTTATTCACACCGACACCTCAAGTGATAGAATTGGAGCAGTTCTATCACAAAAAGGGAGACCAATCACATTTATGAGTAGAGCATTGGGAGAGTCTAAACATTCATGGTCGACTTCTGCTCGGGAAATGCTTGCAATCATCATTGTGGTACGTACGTAGAGAACATAATTATTAGGGTAACACTTCATAATACAAATGGATCACCAAGTCTCCAATTTTTTTTTGGAACAACAGATTCTGTCACCAGAAAAATATAAATGGATGTCAAAGCTTGTGGGGTTTAACTATGAGATTTTGTATAAACCGAGTAGAGAAAACTTTGCCACTGACGCATTATCAAAGCTTGCAGACCACCCAGCATTACAAGCTATCTTTGTACAACACATGGGGATATAGGATGAACTTAAAGAGGAGACAACTCAACATCCATACATGTAACATACTGGTAAATTGGCATTCCATTCTCCTGATCAACCACATTTGTGGCGAGAAGGATTAATTTATTATAAAAATAGAGTTGTGGTGCCATCTGAGTTTAAGTTAGTTCAACAACTCTTATGAGAGTTCCATGCTACTCCTTTTAGTGGTCATTCCGGAGTCTTGCGAATATTTAAGCAATTGGCATAACATTTTTATTGGCCGAGGATGTATAAATTAGTGCAAAAATATGTGGTAGCTTGTGATGTGTGTCAGCGTACTAAAGCTGAAACGATATGCCATGCCGATCTTTACAACCCTTACCAGTGCCGTGTCAAGTTTGGGAAGATATTTCCATGGACTGCCTTGTTCTGATAAGAAAGACACAATTATGGTAGTCGTTGATTGTTTAAGTAAATCAATCCATTTCTTGACATTGTCCCATCCTTATACAGTAAGATCTGTTGCAAACAAGTTTGTGGAAGGAATAATCAAACTCTATGGGATGCCACGTTCAGTAGTAAGTGATCGAGATCCTGTCTTTGTCAGTAATTTTTGGAAATAATTCCTTAAGATGTTTGGAACGCAGTTAAATATGAGTTGTCCTACCATCTTCAAAGTGACAGACAAACCGAGGTGGTCAATCGTTGTTTAGAACAATACCTACACTGCTTTGTTCAACAATGACCATGTAGTTGGTGTTGTCTTCTACCTTGGGCAAAGTTTTGGTACAATACCACATATCATTCATCAGTCGACATGACACCATTTTAAGCTCTCTACAACAGACCTCTACCCACACTTGGTTCATCCACGGTTCATGAGGTTGACGTACAACTTTCTTCTCGTCATGAACTACATAAGGAGTTGAAGACAAATTTGCATGTAGCATAGAATCGTATGAAACAGTTTGCGGATACTAAAAGACACGATGTTCAAGGGTGATTGGGTATTTCTTAAGCTACATCCTTATCGACAACAAACGGTCTTCCGATGAGCCTCGCAAAAGCTTGCCAAGAAATTCTATAACCCTTTTCAAATTGAGGAACGCATTGGTCAAGTTGCTTATCGTCTTAAGCTGCCATCAGGTTCTCTTGTCCATCCAGTTTTTTATGTTTCCTTACTACAGAAGAAAGTTGAAGAAACATTGACGACCATGGAGCAATCGCCAATGTTAAACGATGATGGAGAGTTGCTTTTAATTCTAGAGACAATTATGGATAAAAGGTGAGTCAAACAAGATTCGAAGTTCGTGTCCACGAGCCTTATTCAATGGAAAGGATTACCACTAGAAATCATGACATGAGAGAACACCGAACAACTGCGCCATAGCTTTCCTTAAATGAACCTTGAGGAAAAGGTTCGTCTTAGTCGGGGAAGTAATGATAAGAGTACTTTAGAAGTGGTCAACTCACCAAGTGTTATCTCTTGAAAAGTAAGGTTTTGTTATCAAATAACTTTGTATTTAAGCAATATTTCCATATCAATAAAAGATGTAAAGTGAATAAAGAGAAAATTTTAATTGAATCATATATTTTTACTATTTTTATAAAGCCTAGCTTACTGTTATTCTAATTTCCTAAAATTTTTTAATTTTAAGTATTCTCAATTTTCTGTTACAAATCCATTCTTTTATTATATTTAAATGAACTTTTCTATTGATTTAAGTGTTCTTAATAAGAACATTTAACTGTAATAGGTACTTCAGTTTCTAATAATAAATATTAAATAAAGCTATAACATTTCACATTCAATATTAAAATGCATTCTTTTATCATAGTTGATATAGAAATGTATAAAATGTTTCAATCAACTTTTAAGCTAAAAAATATTTTTTAATTATTTTAGTGTAAAATATCCATAACACTTTACCTAATTAGTGGTTAGCCTTAAAATACGTATGATAACTCATTATGATCTAAATTCCTAATCTTATATTGAGTTATTTACTCAACATACTAACAAAATCAATCATTTATAATTTTATATGTTATTCTTTATAGCTAACCTTGCTTTATATCTTTCAACGCTTCCATTTAATTTAAAGTTGTAAAGTGAAAACCCAGCTACATTTAATTATTGTAATAATAAATGCATATGATTTAGATAATCTATAAATAGAGATAGAATTATTGATTAGATATTTGAAATTAACCTTAAGATTAGGCTTGGATATCTTAAAGTAAAATTTTCACAAAGAATAGAAGAATTATTAGATATAATATTTGTCTTGCAAGAATCATTAGATATGAGATTTAAGAGTACGTAAGGATCAAAATTCATATATGAATTCAGATATGATTCTTTTACTTAATGGTATTAACATAAGCAACTATGTAGTTAATAATGACTTTGCCTAATTTTTTAGATGAACAAAGATTCAATGGATGATATTAAATTTTTTTTTGTCTATTCTAAATTAACATTTCTTTTACTTTTAGTTTTAAAAGCTCATCACCTCTTCCAATATGTTCCTATAACTAGAATTCTCCCCTGGGGAGGTATTATAATCCTCTTTAAATAATATAGCTCATATTTATGAAAAGAGGCTTTGGAAGTCATATGTAATTTTCTATCATATTGTCACTCCCTTCGTAATTGAATGTGACTAGAATGCGTTAGTATTATATCATAAAGTACCTTATACCTCCTTATAGAGAAAGAAATTTAACACATGTATGTCCATTATATTCCTCTATATTTATTAAGTTATTGAAGTTTGTATGGCTTTTGATGCTTTAAAGTAAGCAAACTCATTTTCTATAAGAGACATGCTAGCAATATTAGTCCATCTTCATACATCAATAATCATATTATATATCTTATTTTTATATGACATCTAATGTGAAATATGTTTTCTTATTGCTACTTTAACTCATTCTCGTTCATTTGAGCATTCATTACTCTTCTAATTACAAATGTCTCACTATCAATGTGATAATCAACATTGTAGTCATTAACATAAATTGGGGTGTCAAATTACACCTAACTTGCCTTTTCTCATCATGAATTCGAGGGTGAGTGCTTATTTATGTGATTACTTATTACTCTTCTAAGTATAAATATTTTAATATCAATACATAATCAACATTGTAGTCATCAACTATCTTTGGGGTGTTGAATTACCCCTAGTTGGCTCCTCTTAATTATGAATTTGATGATTTTTTTCCCTTTTGTAACTTGACAAGTTTGACTAGATGCTTCTCTAAGAGGTCTCTCACATCATTATACATGATTTTGATCTTCTTATGTTGTTGTTTCATGTTTTACAACAGAAAGGATGCACTTTATTTTTGTTCTTTGGGTGTTGAACCACCTTTACAAGACATGTTTACAAGCTTCTTGAAGAAACCCTAATTTTCATTTTTATCTTTTCTTTTCTTTTTCATTTTGATATATAGCAAACTAAGAGTAGAGAAAAAAGAGATCTACAAACATAAACTAGAAGAAGAAATGATAATTAAGAATTGATAATGAAAACAAAAAATCAAAAGTTATAAACACTTGATTTATAGCATAACTTTGATAATAAAAAATATGAACTCGCTTAAGAATAAATCTTAGAGAACCTACAAACAAGATTGGAACTTTAACAAGAAAGTTAAATCAAGCAATTGAAAATGACCCTTTAATTGTAGAGAAACAAGAATTGAATCTAAAAAGTTTAGAACACCATAAAGTAAACTTTGATGAGTTCTCCAATAGGTTTAATAAAAAACAAAGATGAGAAGAACAATCTCAATTTTGACTAAACTAAATAAATCTCAAAATTCTATATATCTAAAATTGTTCTCCTTTGTATAAGGGCACATATGATTCCTACTTAAATTGAAAAGCCAACTATTATACAACTTTAATTGGGAACTCTAAACTACTAATACTACTTTTAACTAGAATCTAATATATTAATCCGATTATGACTCCAAATACTAGTTGTGCTTGTGTAAAATATTAAAATATTCAATATTTATATTTATAGTTTGAAATTATACTCAAATCAATACAAATTAACCTAAAACTTAATAGATCAAAACTTATTCAATCCAAGTCTAAGATAAACTATACTTATAAAGAATGGTCATGATATTTCTAAAAACTATAGATTAAAGGAATTTATTAAATAACTTAGGTTTTTATAAATCTTTATTTTTATAAAAAACCAATCATCAATATTTTTATTTTAATTATTTTGGAGAGATTATTTATAGTTAATACATAAAATCTTCTTATGATAAGGATTTAACCCAAAGATGCTTGTGGTTTGATAATTTTATATAGTTTTTTGAAAGGTAATTAATTTCATTAAATAAAGACTCCATAAAACCTTAACAGGTATAAAATATCAAGTTAATTTATATCTTTTTTAATAAAAGATAATTCATTGAATGAAAGTAATGGAAGTACAAGTTGGCTCAAATAACTAGCATAAAGTTGTTAGGAGATGAAGATTAATCACAATGGTACCAAATAGGAGAAAGAAAACTGATTTTGCAACTTTAAATTGTCGTCAGAGCAGCTTAGGAGATTTTCCATTCTATAAGAGTTTTATTGCTAAATTTGTGCTTGCATTTGTATAAGTGGATATGCATTCTGATTTTGTTGATGGTGCTCTTTAAAAGGTCTTGTGAAGAACTAGTAATGGATCTGAAAGTTCTATTGTTCCTTTCATTCCAAATACTAGCAACCATGCAAGCAAGAGCTATGACAACTAGCCATTGATCCCTTTATACATATGCTTGATTTGAGTACCCCACACTGTGACATCAGATCAAGTAGTTGGAGGATTGTTTATCTCACAAAGAGCCATTATGGATTTCCATATTCTATTTGAATAAAAGAAAGAGAAGAACAAATGGTTATAAGATTCAGCTTAAGCTTTGCATAAAGAGCACCAATTTTAGATTTGCAAATATTTTCCAATTTTGTCCATTGTAGACAGCTTTAGTTTGAATGCTTGCCATAGAGTATGTGTATGTCTAGGGTTATAGTTCTTGCACCATACCACATGATGCCAAGGAACTTGGGGATGCTGTTCTTAGTAGACAAGTCTAGTTGAATAGGTAGAGAATTAACCAAAATGTTCAACCTTCTATAAGTTTTTGTCTGCTTGCCCTGTTAATCTGAAATTGGATATTAATTGGATCAAACAGTTGTTATTATAAGCTTGCTTCAGAATTGCCAATCCATGAGCTACATTTACACTTCCATTTATGTGATTTTTGAGGATTTGAAGTTCAGGGATAGAATGGAGATATGATATTGTGATTCAAAATAAATAAATAAATAAATAAATAATTGTATTTTTGTAATTTTGATAAAAATTATAATTTACATATAAATTTAAATTGTTCTTTAAAAATATCATGTTAATTTTAGTTATAAAACCTTTATAATTAAATACAAACAAAAACCATTATTTCAAAAGAGCAGCCAAAACCAAAAAAATTCTTGATATAATAAATTGTTAATTTTTTTGCATTGTACAAAATCAATATTCTTGATTGGTTTGAGAAAATTTATGATGACATTATTTGGAAAAAAAAAAACTATGGTTGGTGCTCTTTTTTAAAATAGAAAACTTATGATGACATTATTTAGAAAATACTACTGTGTATAGTGCCTACCTTATCGAAATTTTCTATTTTAAAAAAGGACATCAACCTTATAGTTCTTAACAGAATATCCTTTGTGAAGTTAATGAATGCAAATGAATATGATTTGCTTTTTGAAAATTTTCATGTAAAAAAAAGTTTTTAAATTATAAATTGCAGATGATATTGTGGTAATTACCA
>JANIHZ010000209.1:53228192-53248569 GCA_027478365.1 Erythroxylum rufum | reverse complement strand
GAATAATAATAATAATAATAATAATAATAATAATAATAATAACAACAACATAATTCAAAATTATAAACAATATATTGCAACAATTATAAAATAATCAATAAATTACTTATATTATTCTCATTATATTATAAGGGCATTTCTGTTAACACTATTTTTTGTTCTGTCCTCAGCAATTAAATACATTTTTGTACTCAGGACGAAGAAAAAAATTTCTGTTCTATCCACCGCAACCAAACATCTCACTGTCTTCAATTCTTGTTCTGTTACGCTTTGTCCTATCCTGTTCCGTCCTGTCCCTATCTACTGAAGACACTGACCAAATCTCTATCTTATCTGCTGAAGACACTGACCAAATGTTTCATTGCGTTGAGTTTAATATTGCCTGATAATGTCATCCAACTGAATGATGTCATCCTCATCAGATACGCTTGTCCACCAAAATTCTAACTACTCTGCTTTATTTAACTGAACTCGTACAAATTTCCACGTCATTTGCCCGCCTCATAACGTTAAATATCAATTACTTTGTGGGAAGGATACAGACGACCGACCACCAACTTTATTTTACTAGTTATGTTGGATGACCTCAGTCATCCTTATTTTGCAGATCTCCTGTCTCACTATGTTTCATCCTCTCTGTTTCTTTCACTCCCATTTTTTTTATTGTGCAATTTGTAGCTAAGTGGGGATGACACAGAGTAGGAACAGAGGGGATAGAAGTAACAAAGGATCTCTTACTGTGCAAATCGGTTTAAGAATTGCATAGTAGGAGAACCTAATTGGTCCATTCTCTGTTAATAGGTTTTTTCATTTGAAAAATGCTTCTAAGAATCTTGGGTATTAGTGTTCAGGGATGCTAATATATGCGATATGAAATATAAATAAACCGCATCATTAGCGGCTTGTTTGTGACTTATGAAACAGGGCAAAAGCCTTCTCCCCTGCTAAAGTTAAAAATGCTAATCTCAGCATAAAAGAAATCAATCCCTTAGAAATGATAATAAATTGAGAAAAAAATATTATAATTCGAAACGTTACGTATAAAACAGAGGACTTGATTGGAAATATGATGCTAGTAAAGTTTTACAATGGATGCAGATGTTCATATAATGTTTTGTCATCTTGTTTTCTAGTTCTCTTTTATTTACAAGACAAAACTGACTAGACAGACATTTAAATATTCTCTTTAAGTATCGATTAGTTATACATCGACGCACCAGTCGAAACATAAATCTTATAGATGCTCCTAGACCATTTTCTTCAGTTGGAAGAGTAACATGACTGAATTCTTTGTCTTGTAAGAAAAAATTATTGACCTCTCTTGAAGCAGTCCAGTTTAGTATTTCTCTACTTGCAGAAAGTTTGCTCTGGAACCTGATGGGAAATTTAATCTCTTAAACAAAATTTTCCTAAACATATAATTTAACAACACAATAATCAACCAATTACGCTTACTTCTTCAATTTTTTTGGGATGTTTAACAAGACAAAGAGACCCTCCTTTTATAGCTTAAAGAGGCTCTCCCATTATTATGTTTCTCCAATATAGGATTTGAACATGTGCCAAAAAGTCACAGAAGGATAATCATTGAAGAACCTATATCTATAAAACTTTGAGTTTGAACATGTTCTACACTTGTTATATATGTATAAAAAAAACTTAATACAGCTTGATGCCTGAATCCTTACACGGTACAGTTGAATGACCCACGCTCAAAAGCTGAACATCTTTTCACAAATGAAAAAATGCCAAAAATAAGCACACTAAAAAAAGAAATGAGAGATACATGAACAACAATAGAATCCCATACATGAAAATTCTTTATTTTGCCAATTGGGCTATGGTAATGGTAATTTCTATGGAAATGTAGTCTGTAGCCTCAAGAGAGAAAAGTTATTTGGGACGGAACCAGAAGTTAAGAACTCGGGATTGAACCCAAAAAGAAATGAAGGAAAGAAGGAAAGAATCATACTTGATAAAACCCCTCTTTTAAGTTCTTGCTTGAACGAGAGGCGACTGAGGGATAGGAGAGTGAGGAGACATAACGAAATCATCGTAAATTCGAGACGAGAAGCTGAGCTTGAGGCTGCCTTGCCAACAGAGTTTCTTGACAGGCTTTTTGGCCTCCTTGTTTTGAAGCACAAATGTCCTAATCCTTGCCAAAGCAACTTCCACAGTTTCGTCATCAATGTTAGCAAAGCAAACCCTGAACCAACCTGGCTCCGAGCAATGAAACGACGAACCTGGCGAGACATTGAGCTTTACTTCATTAATTATGACTCGCCACAGAGCCATCTCACCCTCGAACGACTGTTCTTTGAGCAATCTCCTTAAATTCATCCACACGAACAGACCAGCATTGCTGCCCTTCAGGCATGTAATGCCTAATCGTGCAAGTCCCTCCGTTAGCAATTTGTGCCTGGAGGCTAGCCTATTTTTGCTCTCTCTAATGAATCTTTCCACAAATTCATCATCCGACAACATCGAAGCTATTAGGTGTTGTGTTTGTGAGGAGACCAAGCCGAAGCTGGACATCTTGCGTGCACAATTCACCACAGCGTCATTATAAGAATAGACAATTCCAACTCTAAATCCTGGGAACCCCATGTCCTTGGATAGACTGTAAACAATGTGAATTAGATCAAGATTGCATTCCCTACCCTCTTCCTGTATTATCTCCGAGACGCTCACAAAATCGGGTTCGCTGAACACAGTGGCAGCGTAGATCTCGTCACACACTAAATGGATGTTCTTATCGTTAATGAAGTCAACTATACTGTTTAGTGTTTCTCTGTCCAATATTCTTCCTAATGGATTTGATGGATTTGTTATGAGCAAGCCCTTTACTCTGATGTTGTTCATTTGTGCCATTTCATAGGCAGATTCCAGTGCCTCTCTTGTGACCTCGAAATTGTTAGAGCTTTCGCACTCCACTGGTAGGAGTTGAATCCCAGTTCTCCATCTCAAATCTCGATCAAACCTGCAGTATAATAATAATATCAGTTTTAGGTTGTTTTTCCAAGAAAATTAGCTAGCTGCATAAGTTTTATTTATTAGAAAATGGTCACGAGTTGAGAATCAAATCAAATCTAGACTCTAGATTGTTGTCTTTGTCTCGGAATATTTAGGAAGCCAACCAAGTAATCGAGGAAGGTATGCCCCCTGTTCCTCAACTCGGAATTCCATTCTCCTCCAGACACGTTAGTAGCAATGCTGTGAGAAAATCTTAGTTGTAGACTTTTAGTATACTAGTGCAACTTGTTCCGTGGTCACGACTACTACAGGTCGCCATATGACTTTCCTAGCTTAATAACTCAAGTTGTTTACATCTACTTAAAAAGTCAGAGGTTTTAAATTATAACCAAATGATAATTAAATTTAATTATTTGTCTCCCTATCTTTCCTTACTAAATAAATGTCAGTCAATATCTCGGAGGCCATTGTACGGACAGACGAGCACAAAATGTCAAATTTAGACTTGGACCACGAAATTACGCAGCTGAATCGTAAAAACATGGCCAATTTTTAACACTAAATTAAAAGTACCATTATTAAATTAGATACAAGGAACTTGACATTGATAGCTTACCCTGGGTAATAAGGAGTAGGTACCAAAAAAGCATCGCCGGGATCGGCCAAGCAGAAGATTATCATCTCATTAGCTCCGGTAGCTCCTCCACCCATAACAATTCGGTCAGGGTCGAACACAACTTTGTCTCCTCTTACTTTCCCCATAAACTTTGCTACAGCCTGTAAAGAATAAATACCCATCTTGATTAAATGGAGATATTGGCTTTTAGTGACATTTTTGGTTTCACAGAAGTTGAGTAAAGGAGATAGATCTTTTGAGTTCTTACGTTTCTAAATTCTGCCAAGCCATGGTAATCCTGAAAGATTGCTACATCCCTGAACTCATGTACTCCTTCAGCAGTGCAAATGGAAGCATGTGGGTTGAGTTTGAGCCACTCTTGGACCAAATCAAAGCAGAGCTACATATATATCACAAGCAACAAAAATCAGCAATTGTGATCCGGCCTCTTACAAGCTAGCTAATCGTTCTACAGAAGCATAAACTAGTTACCTGATTCTCTGCAAGACCCATCTGAATCACCCCATTTGGATTCTTTGTGGCATGGAAAGGATTTTTATCATAAGCCTTCCAGCCATCGAAATATGGGGAATCTTCGCCATGCCCGTTGCCGGTGGCTATCTTAGACAGTAGCTGATTGTTTAACTTGAACGCCATTTTTTCTGGAAAACGATTCCTTTGCAATTAGTTCACACTTTAGAATGTAGAGCTACAGAAAGTATATTTAGATGCGAATTATGCTTTTGGAGGGTGTCGTAATTGCTTGCTTGCTCTGTATGGCTACGCAATCGTGGGGCTGAATATGCTCTGGAACAAGTAAGAAATTAAGGTTAGGATATGAGTTTCCGAAGAGGTGGTTTTGACTATTTATAGTGGAAGTACTTGTGGTCGTCTTTGTTTACTAACCTTTTCTTTTTTCAATGCTAAATGAGGGTTCCATGAAAGAACGTAAAAATTTGGTAGGTTCGGTAGCGAAATAAATAAAATTAGCGATTCTGGTCCGCAGAAAATACGAATTCGTAGCAAATATATCTATAAAATGCTCAGGTTACTTATAACATAGTAAATCTCTCTCTTTTTTTTTTGTTGATTCTCATGTCAAAGATAAAAAATCGTATAATATATTTGCAGGTGCTGTTCAGGTTATAACAAAGCATACCTAACGCTTTTGAATCTAGTTTCTGTTCAAGAACCGACTTTCTAAATTCTAACATCAGAAACATCTATAATATAACTATCTTATCACAATTCAAGATTCTACAATGTTTTTAATGTTATGGTTATCCTGTATTTATCTATATTCAGACTTCAAGAAATAGCATTTCCCTTCTTCACACTAATTTTATGTTTTTATCACTTGATCGTATCTCTAAATTAAAACATATAAGAAAGAAAAAAAAAAGGTCTCGAACATTTTTGTACATTAAATTGCTCTCCGTTTTGTTGGTCATTAAGACCCCTAAATTATGTTGATAAAATATATTCTAAAAGAGCATAACAACTGGTTGTATATGGATTAATTGAACCTGTAGTTCCGAATCAGATACCCTTAGAAAGATTAAAATTGAAATATAATTTGAAAGCGCAAGAATACATGTTTCAGGCTATTAATTTAATTATTCTTTGAAGAAGATGCATTAAATAAAGAAAACAAAATATCAAGGTTTTCCTAAAATGAAACATGCACAACCTTAAAATATTTTATTTGTGAATCTGTTACCAATTAAGGGCACTAGAGATAGCCAACAGTACTGTGAGATTCTATGTTGAAAAGATGAAAGATGTGTTAGGGAATCAAAATATGATCTCTTCATGAGTATATGGTAGAAGAAAAATAGATTTCATGATTTAAAAAATAAAATAAAATCACTTTAGTTCGTGTAACTTAATTATCATTATCATACAAAGTATAGAATTGTAGACGCATACGTGTTATAATGCTTGATCATCTTCTCTCTATAGCACTATTTTGCAAAAATTAATGAAAATCATGAAATAATGATAGCAGGCTACTCTTGAAAGGAATTCATGACTAATCAATGAAATTTTGTTGTAAAAATTTTTAGGTATTCAATGTATTATACACATTGTATAAGTATAACCCCCAAAATACCAACCGATACATTTAGTTAATATAGTACCTTATTAAATGGCTAGAAACTTTAATTACTTCATTCATACGTCTCTGTAAGTGAGGTTACTACTTGTATATGACACCAAATTATGCAAATTAATCGGGTAACTAATTCTGAAGTTGGAATATCTAAATTAGTGCGTCAAGCATTTTGGTTGGGGTATATTGCAACATGCCAACATGGGATGACTATAAAGCAATTAAGCATGGCTAGGTAGAGCTAAGTTAGTAAATCCCGTGCATCACATATTTCAGTTTGCACCGTCTTGAACACATCCTTGATGATGATATACGATTCCCTCGGTGGTTTAAGGGTTATGTCAAGGTTTGATACCTAATCATATATTTGCTACATAATTTGTAGACAATTACGTAGAAATACGCGTTTCTGTGTGAAAAGAGTGCTCGATCGGCGTGGGTTGTCATGTGACCCAGCAGACGATTCTGTGCCTTCACTCCTTTACTCAACTAATACTTGATACGATACTCCCATATGGATAAATTGCTGTCTTAGTTAGTTGTTCTGTTCCATCGATTGCTTCAAGTTTAGCTACTCAGGTCCAACATTTTGCTACTTTTTCTTTTGTGGACCTGTAAAATTATTGGCAACCCTTTTTGTCATAGGAATAACTATCGGCCGATGGGGCAATGCAACTACTTAATTATTAATGGGGCAAGAAATACTAATTAATCAGTTAAATTAAGAGTTGATATTAACCTAAGGCATTTTTGCTATTTTTTCTCCCTGCATTTGCATATGTTCTGGTGTATAATATAAAACTAGCATTTGCATAGGTTGGCTAATTAGTATAGATAAGATAAATGTCTAAGAGAAAGACAATATTTTGCTGAGTTATCAATTTATATTAATTAAATTTGTTTCTTCGACTCAGGACATTGATACGATGAAACTTCGTATGAAACAGAAATTCGTGACGGTGGTTCATCCACAAAAGAGCAAAAAAGACAAATGGGCAATGATTTAAGGGAAAGAGTTTCATGTTTGGTAGTACTCTTAAATGCAAAATGCCAGGTAGAAGGAGGAGGTGACGTAGGTGCACACGGGAGGGAACCAATACTCTTCCGTCTCATTGGAACTGGACCTACACCAAATACGGTCTTTCATTGGAGATTAGATTACAGGTCACACGTTTTTTTTTTTGGTTATTACAGGTCACACGTTTTTATTATTAACCAACAAAGATACCAAGGATGGATGATAGGATTTCTTTGAATAGTTTTCTTTTAACCTTTTTATTTATAGGATGATAAAATTTAATTTAAATTATTTAGTAATATAAATAATTTATTTTTCCGAACATCTCAAATCAGTAAGATAAGAGATCATTATAACTGCTAAAAAAATTTAGTTGCATATTTTTATACTCTATATCTTGAAAATTATGTTAAATAAATAAAAGATTTTAGTTTGATGAAAAATTCTACAGTTAATGCTACTTTTTAAAGATTTTAGTACTTAGTTTTAAGGTTATGAAAATATATATATAGTTCTTAAAATTCGCCTAGTATCTACTGAGCTGGATAGGATCACGATCGACGACAAACGGAAGCCGAGTTGGGTCCACTAGGAATTTGCAAAATGCCAAAATTCGATTTGTCCAATAACTTACAATTCAAAAGGCTATAAATGAGTCAACACCTTTTCCTCATAAAGTTATTTGATTATTCATATTCTTATTGACTTTTTAGTGTATTGACACCTAACTACTGTATTGGCTACGGTTAGACGATCCCGAATACTTCGTTCTTCGGATTGCCTAAAGGTAGAAAAGAAAATAACCTTACTTGAGGAATCATAGTTAACTTGTCAAATGCATGTGGGTGGCTGTGGCTGATTCCTATGACCATAACCGTTGAAGCCACCAAGATGACTAATTGGACCGCATGTTTATGTTCCAGTTTCAGTTTCAGTTGAACCTCATCTCTTTTCAACATTCACTTGGTCATAAGTTGGAATTCTTGCACGTGACCAAGTTGAGAATTGCAACCTTCCTATATTTCATAAGCTCAGCCTCAATCTGTTAACCATATTGAATCGATTATTTGCTACGTTTTTGATGAATGATTATTGCCTTGTTTAACATGTGGAGTTTTTGTTATGCTCTTCCATTCCAAGAACAACATAAGGTCAAGGAAACTTGTTTAGAGCGGGCATAGGTTTCAAGGTTTCTGGCTTGGAACCACTTGCAGCCAAATTTTGAATATAGGGTGTGGTCTTTCGATTGCCAAAGTTTTACCAACATCCAAGAGCTGCATTTACTAACCAAATGTCTTATTAGGATACTATTCCGTAAGAGGAAAGCAAAGAACAAGAACCAGTGTGAAAATTGAATGAGAAATTATTGAAGAATGGTGATGTATTATTCAAGCACACCAAATGGCCTTTATATTGTAGAAATGTAATTTATTATTGCATTGCCAAGCCTCAAAACATGAGAAAGTTTAAGGCGGAGAGCAAAGTTCAGATGCAAAATAACTCTGGTCAAGTCATGATGGTTTCAAATTTACTAAAAGTGAGTTTGACCGCGGATATTCAACCTTAAATAAAAAAGAACAGGCTTTGTTTCACAGCCCCTTCCTCTTTGAAGACATCACAAATTCAAGGTCTGTTGGTAAACTTTAAGATGCACTCACAAATTCAAGGTCTGTTGGTAAACTTTAAGATGCACACAGTCATTGCTTGAATTATTAATATACACTTGAATCAAAGATATACGCTTCAATGTTTTCTCGGCTTTTATTAACCTTCCTTACAACCTAAAAACTCTTCTTTTATTTTTTTTCATAGAACAATATTAGAGCTTTTATATTTTATTCATCTTATAACACCGTATTTAATATATTGATTAGAGTAACAAGGCCGAGAAGCTTATGCCACACTCAAATTTCCAGTTCGTAGCTTGTGAGGGACTCGTATTGGGTCAAGTTGGACTTCTCAATGAGAACTGTATTCTCCTTCTCAACACTTACGCCACCAGTTCTCCCTTTGTATTCAAAGTACAAATTCCAGAAGAAATCAAGTCATCTCTGCTCAGGATCCTCACTTTATATTATTACCCTATTTCAGTTAGTTAGTAACATTGAAATTTTAATGTTTGACTGTGATCTCAGTAGGTTCTTGTAGTCTAAATCTAATTTCATAAATTATTATTATTAGCAGATCATGTTTTGTTATAAGTTTCTATTGGTAGTTAATCTACAATAGTACTATTAATATATAATTATGTTTTTGCTATATAATTTTATTTATATCTTAATGTTCATAATTGTATCAATAATTTCATAAGATTGAACATTAAATTGCTAAAAAACTATTGTGATAATTAAAAAATATAATAACAGCAAGTGTAATATCAAATATGTTTTTCTGTTTTTGTATTTAATATTGTTGGTTAAATTTTATGAGTAGAGAATTTGACTTTATTTTGGTTTGAAGAAAATTTGAGTATTGGATTTTAGTGGGCAACTTATATGCTTTAAACAAAAAAATGGCATGACAATTTTTTTTTGAAGAAAATAGAAATTGTATTAACTAAAATTCCCAACAAATATACAAGGTAGCAATCCAATACATTTACAAATTACAATGCAAAAACTTGAAGCCTTACAAGCTAACTAACTTCTTCTGTCAAAGCTCGAGGGATCGTAAGGTTATACTAAGTTCTACCTGAAATATTCCTTCTATACCCGGCTCAAGATTTGTAACGACAAGATGAATGACATCTTAGGACAGGATTGTTTAAATCACACCAAATTGAGCTACACAGTTTGTTTTCAAAAGTTGTTTGCATGTCTTATTAGAGAACACACTAGAAGAATGATTCAACCAGTGTATGATGTCAGCTCTACTAAGAGTATAAAGAATATCCTGGAGCAAGATTTGAGAGGCTTTATAAAGTTGAAGGAATTAGTTGTTGAATAATTCCAATAAAGGCTTCTTTAACAATATCTTGTTCACTTATAATGTCTTTGAGATTGGAGAGTCCATTATTGAAATTTAGGAGGCCAATGTTGTTCCAATTGTCAAATAAAAAACTAGTAGCAAGTCCATCACTAAGTTTGCATTTGAAATGAAGTTTGACCTAGTCCCTCAGTCTTAGGATGTACAACATTGTCTATAAGGTATTAGTTTTAGGTTTCAAACTTCATAATTTTTTCCTCTTCAGAATTTTTATATGTACTCACTTAACCCAGAAAGCTTATTTTTTAAAATCTTTTAGTAGTCTCCATATTCTCTTAATCATAAAGTCTTTATAATAGGCCAAATACCCAAGCCACCCTCTTATTTTGGAAGACAGATATCACTTCACTTAATCTTGGCCACTGAATTCCTTTTGACCTCACCAAATATATAAAGGATATGAGTATCCTTTATATTGATTTGATCAAGCTTTTTGGAAGATAAATGTGCTAGTTGTAGTACACATTTAAGGAATTAAGTACAAAGTTTATAAGTTGAACTCTTCTAATATAGGGAAGAGTTTTGTTGCACCAAAAACTTACTTTTCTTTGGATATTTTTAATTAATAGGATAGATTTTCTAAATGATAGCCGTCTTTCCTATTTTTCATTTTCACCCGATTAGGTTACTATTTAGGAAACCATCATCTTCCTCTATTCTTCACCACTAGTGGCTCTAACTAACTAATCATATATACCAATCAAATCCTGTCTTCTAGCTCATCATAACCATACCCATTTTACCTCATAACAATATTAAAATAATCACAAAATTGAGAAGAAAAATAAAAGAAAAACTTAAATCTTCGATTAGTCGCCCTTAGTGAGTGTTGCTGACCACTACCACCATCATTACAATTCCCCTGATCTCCAAAGTAAAAGCCCTATGATCTTGTCATTGAGCATCGTCTATATAACTATCAATTGATGAAAATAGAGGTTAAGGCTCTGAAATATTTTTTCTTCAATTCGTTTAAGATTGGTTAAGAATTTGACGTTCTTTCAGTTATAAAAGTTTTTCTACTCATCAAGAGCTTTCATTTGGTATAAAAATTGTTAAACTCTGATAGATGCTAATTTGATTATAATTATACACCCATATTTGATATATTTTGCTTGATATTTTATAGTTTTCTTGTATATTTGGTACTTAATTTGGTCCAAGTGCATTTATAGGTGATAATTACCTTCATGGACCAAAAGGAGAGAAATTCAGGTGAAATCATAACATAAAATGAACATTTGAAGCAATTAGGAGATACACGATCGTGTATATAGCTGCATAAGTCTCCCAAAATATGTAAAGTCACAATATTAAGTATTTTTGGAGCTACATGGTTTGATATACAACTATGTATCAAACCGTGTACATCCCAAAAATCCTAATTTTGCCATAAAAGACATGAACAAAGGCCAAAAAAAAAGAAAAAGAAAGAAGGGAAGACTTTTTGAACTGTAAAGTTGGACTTCTCAATGGGAACTGTATTCTCCTTCTCAACACTTACGCCACTAGTTCTCCCTTTGTATTCAAAGTACAAAGTCTAGAAGAAATCAAGTCATCTCCGCTGAGGATCTTCACTTTATATTATTACCCTATTTCAGTTAGTTAGTAACATTGAGATTTTAATGTTTGACTGTGATCTCAGTAGGTTCTTGTAGTTTAAACCTAATTTCATAGATTATTATTATTAGGAAATCATGTTTTGTTATAAGTTTCTAATAGTAGTTAATCCACAATAGTACTATTAATAGATAATTATGTTTTTGCTATATAATTTTATTTATCTTAATGTTCATAATTGTATCTATAATTTCATAAGATTGACTATTAAATAGCTAAAAAACTATTGTGATAATTAAAAATATAATAACATCAAGTGTAATATCAAATATTCTTTTTCTGAATTTGTACTTAATATTGTTGGTAAAATTTTATGAGTAGAGAATTTGACTTTATTTTGGTTTGAAGAAAATTTGAGTATTGGATTTTAGTGGGCAACTTATATGCTTTAAGCGAAAAAATGGCATAACAATTTTTTTTGGAGAAAATAGAAATTGTATTAACTAAAATTCCCAACAGAGATACAAGGTAGCAATCCAATAAATTTACAAATTACAATGGAAAAGCTTGAAGCTTTACAAGTTAACTAACTTCCTCTGTCAAAGCTCGAGAGATCGTAAGGTTATACTAAGTTTTAGCTGGAATATTCCTACTATACCCGACTCAAGATTTGTAATCATAAGTCTAATTGCTAGTAATACTTGCATTTGAGTTGTGATTGATGAATGAAGATGAGTTCTTTTGTTCTACCTTTTATCTCTTTGAGTGCCTACGAAGGATAGCTAGTGTCTGAAAAATCATAGAATTTCTTTCCTTCTATATTGTGTAAACCATGCATCTAAAAGCTATTTTAATTATCAGGTTATCCTTTTTGCTTCTTTCCCTACTATTGCTCATCTGAGATATGATATTGGGCAGATCCTTACTATAACAATTTAGATTGTAAGCTATTTATATTTCATCCAAAGGCAAGATGATAAGCAACATTAGAAGGACATGTGAGTAATTGATTCAGGGCAATATCTACAAAGAGGACAACAAATGGTATTGTTTTGTGAGCTATATATTCTATCAAGAGTAAACATCTTCTCTTTGTTAGCTAATGACAAGATGAATGGCATCTTAGGACAGGATTGTTTAAATCACACTAAATTAAGCTACACAATTTGTTTTCAAAAGTTGTTTTCCATGTCTTATTAGAGAACACCCCAGAAGAATGATTCAACCAGTATATAATGTCAGCTCTACTAAGAGTATAAAGAATATCTTGGAGCAAGATTTGAGAGGCTTGATAAAGTTTAAGGGATTATTTGTTGAATAATTCCAATAAAGTTTTCTTAACAATATCTTGTTCATGTATAATGTCTTTCAGATTGGAGAGTCCATTATTGAAATTTAGGAGGCCAATGTTGTTCCAATTGTAATAAAGTAGTAACAAGTCCATCACTAAGTTTGCATTTGAAATGAAGTTTGACCTAGTCCCTCATCCTTAGGATGTACAACGTTGTCTGTAAGGTATTAGTTTTAGGTTTCAAACTCCATAAATTTTTTCTCTTCAAAATTTGTATATGTACTCATTTAACCCAGAAAGCTTTTTTTTATCTTTTAGTAGTCTCCATATTCTCTTAATCATAAAGTCTTTATAATAGGACAAATAACCAAGCCACCCTCTTATTTTGGAAGACAAATATCACTTCACTTAACCTTGGCCACTGAATTCCTTTTGACCTCACCAAACTATATAAAGGATATGAGTATCCTTTATATTGATTTGATCAAGCTTTTTGGAAGATAAATATGCAAGTAGTACACATGTAAGGAATTAAGTAAAAAGTTTATAAGTTGAACTCTTCTAATATAGGGAAGAGTTTTGTTGCACCAAAAACTTACTTTTCTTTGGATTTTTAAATTAATAGGATAGATTCTCTATATGATAGCCATCTTTCCTATTTTTCATTTTCACCCGATTAAGGTTACTATTTAGGAAGCCATCATCTTCCTCTAATCTTCACTACTAGTGGCTCTAACTGACTAATCATATATACCAATCAAATCCTGTCTTCTAGCTCGTCATAACATACCCATTTTCCCTTACAAAAATATAAAAATAATCATAAAATTGAGAAGAAAAATAAGAGAAAACTTAAATCTTCGATTAGTCGTCCTTAGTAAGTGTTACAGACCACTACCACCGTCATTAAACTCCCCTTGATGTCCAAGGTACAAGCCATAAGATCTTGTCATTGAGCATCGTTTATATAACTTTCAATTGATGAAAATAGAGGTTAAGGCTTTAAAATATTTTTTCTTCAATTCGTTTAAGATTGGTTAAGAATTTGACCTTCTTTTAGTTATAAAAGCTTTTCTACTCATCAAGAGCTTTCATTTGGTATAAAAATTGTTAAACTCTAATTGATTCTAATTTGATTATAATTATGAACCCATATTTGATATATTTTGCTTGATATTTTATAGTTTTCTTGTATATTTGGTACTTAATTTGGTCCAAGTGCATTTATAGGTGATAATTACCTTCATAGACCAAAAGGAGAGAAATTCAAGTGAAATCATAACATAAAATGAACATTTGAAGCAATTAGGAGATACGCGACTGTGTATATAACTATATAAGTCTCTCAAAATATGTAAAGTCACAATATTAAGTATTTTTGGAGCTACATTTGATATACAACTATGTATCGAACCGCGTACGTCTCAAAAATCCTAAATTTTGCCATAAAAGACATGAACAAAGGCAAAAAAAATAAAAAAGAAGGGAAGACTTTTTGAACTGATTCTAGAGGTGAAGAACATTCAAAAGGGACAATATTGATCCAAGAAGGTGGAGAATGCAAAGAAATCATCAAAAGATCTAATAGATGATTCCTTTGTTTTCTATTCGTTTTTCTTCCTGTTTATCTTTGATTTCATTTTCGATTATGTGTAACTAAACATCTTTTTAGTGTCTACGTGTGATGAACCCTAATTGGAATAACAATTTGTCTTGTTTCTTTTATTTAATTCAATTGTTTTGATTGTGATTTAATTATATGTTTTATGTATGTTCTAATATAGAGATTAAGAAATATTGTGTATGAATAGATCTAATATAATTGAAAGGAGTTGAATGCAAATCTAGAGATAGGTCAACATAAATCCTCTAAATTAAGGTCAAACCTAATAGTGAAATTCATAAATTGATAATGCAATCCTAGAAATTTTAACCTGAATAATTTCAGTTAATAAACTCATTGATTAGTTGTTAGTTGTAACACCAACACATACCCCCTAGGAGGATATGCAAATGCTACACAAAACAGAACCAAAATAATCCAAAACATACCAAACAATCCCTTACATGCATTTCCAGAAAACTCAAGCAACATACATTACATATTATTATATGTTATTTTATAAGCAGAATATATCATACATATTGTTCTTAACATAATACATACCATAAATTCAAAAGCCAACCTATTTTAAGGTTATTACATACCATTTACATCAAAATACAATATGTCTTATTACATATAATACAACTCAAAAACAACTCAAAAACTTAAACAAACAACTTCCAAAATATAACATATTCTTCTTGGCCACTGCGGTAGTCTTTATCCTAGTCCTTAAATCTTCTTATCAAAACCTACACGGAGGCAAAACTACCATGCTAAGCACAAAGCTTAGTGGGGGAAATAACTAAACAAGATATAATTTGGTGACTGTTTCTACCAGTCGTCTAACATTCATATATACTGATTCAAAATCATATCACAACAATCTTGAATTGTTCATATTAAAGAGTAGTCCAAACATTTTATCTCAAAACAAAATATGATTCATCAATCCAGAGCATTCTTGCATCAGAACAAAACTTTTAAATTTCAGAACATAATGTACAAGTATCAAAATTGAATATTACAACAGCATATAATCCTTTCAGATCAAAATATGACTTGTATCAAATCAGAATATGTTTTGTTTCAAATCAAAGCTTATCTTGTATCAGATCAGAACTTATTTATATCAAAACTGAACATATATCATAATACAAAACATGTTAGCCTGCTAATTCCTTTTACAGAAGTGAGTAATGAGACCAGAACAAAAGATACCCATGTTTGGTATCTGAAACAGAAGAGACTTAAGTCTCTGAAACAGAAGACACAAAAGTGTCTAAAGTTAGAAGACATCGCAGTGTCTAACACAAAAGACACGAAAGTGTCTAGTTACAGGAGACACCTTAGTGTCTGGTTACAGGAGCAGCTGTAAACCCTTCTAGGCATGCCTATTTACCTACGACTAGGGCATAACAGTTTTAAAACAATTCATTTCAGATTTCAGAATCACAAGCAAATAGTGTAGTGTGTAACATATGACTTTATTTCATTTTGCTCCAATTGAACTTATTAATTGACATATGATCAAACTTATCATACCTTATAAATACAAGAATGAGTAATAATGCATCAATAAAAGTATTAAGTCATCACACATTATGTATGTTCACATAATTAGAAAGCACTTCCAATACAATCCCATCAAACTCCTCAGACAGTCGATGTTCCAGAATTTTCACAATATCATAATAACATGATAGCGAAATAATGAAAAAGTATGAATTCATTTCCTTATGCCCAAATTGAACACATTCATTCTCACTTGAACAAACTTATCATACCTTATAAACATAACCATTCGTAATAATGCACCAATGATTACATTAAGTAATTACACTTTTACATGCATTCACACAAGTTCCCAATTGACAAACATTCATAACTAACACATTACTCTTATTCTTTAAATCACATTAGCATTCATAAATAAACTTCATTCCATTAACAACTTATAAGTTCCAAAATTAGATACTTTGTTATCAAATAACACCTTTCTTATGGTTTTACTTCAATTAAAAATCCAAATCTTATTTAACATTTAATTAAACTATTCCATATCAAACTAGGTTCATTTTCAGGCTCAATTAAGTCCATTTAAACCATTATTAAATACCTTAAATTTATATAGTGCAACAATTGTCTAAAACCAACATTTTCTACTTCCTAAGTACTTCCCACGACTATGGGAATAAGCCTTATAAATCCCCCGATGGTGGGATAAGTGAACTGAAGGTTCACTCATGCACAACCTCCAACTTGTTTCCAAAACTTGACTTCTTTACTTCCAACACACCTTCACCAAAGTCCATCAATTTCACTTCAATTCTACCTTATTCATGCTTCAATACCTTATCAAATTCATGTCCAAAACAATTCAAAAATCATTTATAAGGCAGCTCACAATCCATGATCTTTCATGCATAAAAATCCAAAGAAAAAGCTAACAACAATTATCACTTTCCAGACCTCAATTCATCATCAATTCAATACATATTCTATCCATTTCAAACATCACATAATTAATAACACAACATGCTATCAAGTTTAGAATTCCCTTACATTATTAACTTCAAGTTCCTTCTTCAAAGAACCAAGTAATCCAGTCCTTCATGCGACCAACTGATTTCCAAACTCAAGGTAGATGTAAGATGATCTTAATACTAAGATGATAACAACATAGAAGATAGTATAAAGTAACTTTCTTGATGCAGTAACTTTTCAGGATTCCAAATGAAGATGATCCAAAATCAAGCAAAATTCCAGAAGTTGAGAGGGGGTAAGAGTTTCGGTAGGGAATGAGCAAGGAGAAGGAAGAGTTACAACAAAAACTGGCTAATGCATAAGGTCATGCCATATGTAGGATGACTCATCTTGCTCTAAGGACACTTGTTACATAAGGACACAAGCCACTTGTCCTATCCCTAGCTAGCACTCATGTTCTTCTATGAGGTTGCCAAATGTCACAATTTAATTAGGCCACTTGTCACTCAACCAATGTTGTCAAATGTCGAGGCATCAACTATGCCAAATGTCACTAACTTATAGGCTTAGTCATTTCAATTCTCATATAACAACTTATCTTGCCACTTGACAATTTTCCTTATCTAAATGTATATTTTAATACATCAATTTTCTAGTGGTATCAATTAATTACAAATCACTAAGTATGATCCATTAAACCAAAATTCAAGTCATATACAATTTTCAATCATCTCATAATTTTTAACACCTATCATACATGTACTTTTATGAACATGTAACATTCCAACTAGGATACAATTTGGGGCCTTACATTAGTAGTCTTAATGGAGTTATTAACATAAGATAGTAATTTCCATATTCTAATAGTCAATAAAAAAATTGATGTAAAAGGTTAATTATTTAATGGTTTTAGGGGGATTCATCACTTAGACACTAATCTTTGATATTGAATTTTCAAAGTGATTTCCTTTTTTTGTGTTTAATATTGTTTCTTATTTCAGTTTAATTATTTAATTTTATTTTGTTTATTAAAACTCAAAATCCAATCCATAGGCTAGATAATAGGAGAAAGGTAATTACTAGTAATCAATATTTTTGTGGGATCAACCTGTACTTACTTGTGCTAGCTATAGCTATGTTGTGCACTTAATTCAATATTGATAAACTAAAATTAATCAATCAAGTTTTTGGCATTGTTTTCAGGGACATTGACTATATAGGAACAAGTGGGGGGGAAATTTTTTACTGAAGTGCTTTCTACCTGCTAAGACTGCAAAGTTGAGGAATGGCATCACCTCATGCTCCCAAGCTAAAGATGAATCTCTATATGACACATGAGAGAGATTTAAGGAGATGCTCAGATGATGCCCACATCATGAACTACCCTATGGATGCAAATCCAAACCTTCTATAATGGGTTGAGTCAAAGCATAAGGTAGTTTATAGATGCAGCAGCTAGAGGGATGATAAAAAACAAAACACCTGAAGCTGTCTAAGAGTTGGTAGAGGATATCACCATAACCAACTACCAGTGGTGCTCAACTAGAGCGTGAACCAATAGGTTAAATGGAGTATATGAAGTAGATATAATGGTGTAGTTGGTGAGCCAAGTGGAGGCCCTGAGCAAGAAGATAGACAGATAGACTACGACTTCACAAGGAAGAGTGATGTAGTGTAAAACGTGCAGGCTAGATCACCAAGGACAAGAGTCTTAATCTCTTCAACCCAATCACGTGTATTATTTGGAGAATTCTCCTAGACTTAAAAATAATTCATATAACCATACCTTTAATCCTAGATGGAGAAACCATCCCAAATTTTCATAGGAAAATTAAGGTCAACAAAGAAACAATCCTCCATGTAGATTCTAACAACAAATATCACAACCTAGAAGCCTTGTATGGAGCTGATCATGGAATTTATTCAATAATCAAGAACAAAACATTAGCAAATGGATGCATCCAAATGTGACTTGGAGGTCTGAATTGACCAACTTGCAAAGTCATTAATGGAAAGACGAAAGGGGAGTTTTCTAAGCACAACAGAAACAAATCCCAAAGAAAGAATAATGGTAATCACCTATACTATTAAGAAAAAGCTCTAAGAAGAGAAGGAGGTGATTAATGAGTGTCACTTGAAGGCTAAAAGCGGACAACACCTAAAGAGAGTCAAGGAATATCAACTTACAATTCCATATCCTGTCAGAGTAAATAGAAATTCATTGGAGGTAGAGTTAGATAAAATCTTTGATCTTTTTAAACATTTGAAGAATAAATTTCCTTATGTTAAATCTCTTTTGTAAGAACCAAAGAGCGAAGAATCTTCGAAAGAGCAACCATCAAACAAAGAGGAAGCACAAAAGTTTGAGACTACAGTGTTGAGTAATGAGCGCTCAACTAAGAAGATCAAACTACCAAAGAAGCAAAATGACCTAGAGAGTTTCTATATCCCTTATAATATATGTAGTTTAAAAGTAGACAAGGCTCTAGCCAACCTAGGGGCTAACATAATATGATGCCTTATACTTTATTTGAAAAAATGGGAATAGGAGAACTTGAATTGACTAGGATATGTGTTCAACTAGTTGATAGAACAATAAAACATCCGAGGAGAATGCTAAATGAAGGAACCATCCCAAATTTTCATGAGAAATCAAGGTCAACATAGAAACAATCCTCCACTTGGATTCCAACAGCAAACATCACAACCTAAGAAACTTGGTATAGAAGAGTTGATCATGGAAGTTATTCAAGAATCAAGGAAAAAACATCAGCAAACGAATGCATCTGTACATAACTTAAAGGTTTGAATCAACCAACTTGCAGGGTCATTGATGAAAAAGACCGAAGGGGAGTTTGCTGAGCATAACAGAAACAAATACTAAAGAAAGAATGATGGTAATCGCCCAAAATACTGAGAAAAAGCTCCAAGAAGAGAAGGAGGTGACTACTAAGAGTCACCCAACGGCTAAAAATGGACAACACTTAAAGAGAGTCACCGAATATAAACTACAGTTTTGTATCTTGTTAGAGGAAAAAAAAATTCATTGGAGGTAGAGTTAGATAAAGTCTTTTATCTTTTAGAACAACTGAAAAATGAATTTCCTAATACTGAATCTCTTTTTCAAGAACCAAAGAGCAAAGAATCTTTGACAGAGCAACCATCAAACAAGGAGGAATCATAGAAGTCCAAGATTGCAATGTTAAGTGGGGAGTGCTCAACGAGGAAGATCAAACTATCGAAGAAGCAAACCAACCTAGGGAGTTTCTATATCGCTTATATTATAGGAAGTTTAAAAGTAGATAAGGCTTTAGCTGATGTAGGGGATAGCATAAATATGATGCCTTATCCTTTATTTGAAAACATGAGAATAGGAGAACTTGAACTGACTAGGATATGTATTCAACTAGTTCATAGAACAATAAAACGTCCTAGGAGAATCATAGAAGATGTACAAGTTAAGGTTGATAAGTTCATAGTTCCAACTGATTTTCTAATTCTTGACATAGAGAATGATAAGTAAATACCTTTAGTCCTTGGAACGACCATTCTTAGAGACTGCCATGTAACATCCAGCCCCCTACTTCGGGTTAGAACCCTAAAATTTGGTGCATGTGAGCTATGAGGCTTTGTTTAAATGAAATTAGAGGGAATGGATATGATTATGTTTCATTTGAAATGATTGGAGATAAAGGAAATGAATTTGGAAAATTGGGAGTGTGTTTGAT
>JANIHZ010000209.1:52967087-52977678 GCA_027478365.1 Erythroxylum rufum | reverse complement strand
GACTGTAAGAAATATGTGGTACTCAACGTAATTGTTGAATGTCGAACCAAGGTCTTATGGTGAATATAAATGTGAATGTGAATGTGAAAAGAATTGAGAACAAGTAAATGATTAAATACATATGATGCATTTCACTACATGAATGCGTGATTACATAAAGGCAGTTGTGACCACAGTGACCAGTCTGAAAGAGCTTAAAGCTCAGAATATACATAAGAGCCAAATGCCCAATTGTTAATGTGCCCAGTATCCACAAAGGGATATGAGACAATATTTGAAACAAGCCTGGTATCTACAAGGGATATGGGCCAGTAAAAAGGAACTTGGTCACAACAAAGTAATAAATGAAAGTGATTCTCATGAACATTGCACATACAATTTATTTTGCATTATATGATTGATTGAATTGAATTGTATGAACCATTATGAATGTAAAAGGTGAATAAGTGTTAGATGGTACTTTTTGATAATTGGTGAAAGAAGTGCATTATATGATGACATGAATTGTTTATGAACTTGAAAGATGAACTGTATGTATTATGTGTTATTAGTGAGCCATCGATGATGGGTAGCTCACCGAGTTTGTAAAACTCATCAAAATTACAATGTTGACTTTTCAGGTGCGAGAGAACGGACTTAGTTTCTAAGACAACTTAGAAAAGATCTAGTTCTATTTTTGGATAGAAGAAATGGCTCAAAGGTCGGTCAATTAAGACTGAAGGATTTAGATAGAAATTTATATAGTTCCTTATTCATGTAGCATGTAGCATATTTTGTAATAGCGTTGTAGACTCTAATAACTCTTTGATATTGTATATAAGGATGAAGTATGTAATGCTACAATTTATATTCAGTTTAATGAAATGAAAATGAGGAAATGGCTTTTTAAATATTGTGATATTTATGTTTCAAATGATGATGCCATGACTAAGTTGGCAACGTGACTGCTCTAGCATGCCACCCTTGTGGGGTACTGACCATGCATCGTTACGCTAATCAAAATAAAATAACATACTACTACTATAGTAGTGGTGAGTCTAGGTCGATCCCACAGAGAGTATGTGTAAAATTTACGAAATGAAATTAACCGGTGTTTAGGTTTAACGGAGGGTTTTGATTTTGAAAGAAGAAAATAAAATGAAACTAACTAATAAAAACAAATTAAAGAAAATATGCCAAAAAATGATAAATGTGGGGAATTCGGTAGGAACCCGATTCTTTAGTTCAATCTCAGCCTACTAATCAGCTCGTTTGGTCTTTAGGTTAATCCCTTGGAAACCAAATCAAAAATTTAATTCCAAGGATTGTAATATAGGATGCAACTTCAAGTCGTCTCACTTAATCAGAACCTAGCGCAAATGATCTAAGCTAGCCTAATTGTCAAAAATGCAAACTAAGTTGATAAAAGGGGGGGGGGTTGGATCATTGGTAAAAACTTTACTAAATTGACTAATTGACAGAAAAGTATGTAAAAGTATTCTTTTGGATTTTTGGAGGCAAAATTAAAAACTCAAACAATGATCAGATTGATAAAATCCTCTTGAAAACAAGCTTTGGCTATCATAGTTCAAAACAAATTTTGGGAGCAAAAACCACAAATTTTCCAAATAAAGAACTCTTTAAGTCTAAGGTTTTAATCAATGAACTCCATTTATCAAAATCTTGTTAAATGCATCTTAGTGTGTGTTAATGGATGAGCTAATGTAAGTGATCAATATGGATTAAGCTTAATCTCAATATTAAACACAACTAGGTAGATAAAAGAGAGTTAACACAATCACCACAAAGACATATATGAAACTTCATATATTAAGCATCCAAGTTCTACATAAACAAACCCATAATACAATACATTATTCAACACTTGATTAAACTCTAATCAAGAAAATCTAACTACAAAGCAATAAATCCTAACTTAGGAGTTCATAACAATGTAGTTAAATGTAACAATATAAAACTACTC
The DNA here is from genome assembly GCA_027478365.1 of Erythroxylum rufum. Classification (NCBI taxonomy): domain Eukaryota; kingdom Viridiplantae; phylum Streptophyta; class Magnoliopsida; order Malpighiales; family Erythroxylaceae; genus Erythroxylum; species Erythroxylum rufum. The sequence goes on along the minus strand of JANIHZ010000209.1, from coordinate 52,975,715 downwards.
CCCTTTGAAGCCCAATGGTGATTTAGCTAAGCATCACTTCGGGAACCCTCACGACTGTAAGCACACTGAAAGCATCCATGGCAGAAGTAGCAGACGATGAAGTCAACGATGAAAAGTGGACGGAGTTGATGGATGAAGGTTGAGAGTGAGAAGAATGAGTGTCGGCTGAGGAAGTGAGTGTCTCTGTATGCATTGATGATCATCTGAATAACCTAATTTGGTAGGTTTTTAAGTGATGGATTGGTGGTTCGGGTCGAATAGTGAGAGAATTTTCCAAATATGGTTCGGGCTTTCGACAGTTTCAACACGGCAACAGATAAGTTTCGTCGCGGCGTACTTTTCCCAAAAGGTTTTTGCTTTTACTAGATTCTTCGCCTTTGTGAAATAATTAATTTATGCCATGACAAACTTTTCCCGAAAGTCAGCCCAAATTCTTCATGTTTCACCTCAGCGACAGGTCTGTTTTGCCACGGGGAAATGCTTGTAGCGCCTTTGCTCTTGTTCCAGTACATTGACTACTTTCTACTTGAGGTTCCTGCAATCAATAATAGCAATTTGCAGTATCAATTGTTCTCTGAAAAATTAATTGTGCAATTAATGTCAATTTGTAACAATTTTTACTATCAAATTGTATAAAATATAAGCACACATTCAAGGATTAATTTAAGCACATAATTAAGAATTAGGAGTCAAAACGTATAATAAAAGCCATGAAAGTGTTGCCAATTTATATTGTAAACTTGGGCTCAATCATCATGCCATCTCTTGAGTATAATCTCCTATCTTATGCACACATTATTTTAGCTCTAACATGTACTATAACTTTTTGTCCTTCATTATATGTTTTTCAGGATATTATGACCTAGAAGACTCATGGTTATGGTGTTAAATAAGGCAAGCTATATTACTTGGAATTAATAGAGAATGGAAGGCAGGAATTCAGTAATGCATATAAGAATAATGTCAAGAAAAAGCCTGACAAAATATCTAGTTATGACATCAACGATTATGTCATCTTTCTTTTGGATATCTTAGAAAATTAGATCCACATCTTTTTTCAAACTTAAGTGATTCAAATTTTCATTGTGTTGTTTATGAACTTGTGAAAAGTCATTGTGTTCTTTATTTACCTAGTTTAAATAGAAGTTCTGAGTCATTTGCAGTTATACATTTGGATGCATGGGGATCTGCAAAAATTCCTTCATTGTCTAAGGCTAAATACTTTTTTCTGTTTATTGATGAATGTATCCATATGACTTGGATATCACTACTTATGAAAAAAAGTGATGTTCATATAACATTTCGAGAATTTCGCAACATGGCGAGTACTTAATATCATAAACCAATTCAAGTGTGGGAAACTGATAGTTCCATGGAATTTATGGATGCTACTGTTAGAAATTTTTTCAATCAACTTGGAATTCGTCATCAAACCTAATGCACTTATACTTTACTATAGAATGACTTAATGGAAATGAGGAATAGACAAATATTAGAGGTGGTCTGTACTGCTCTTTTCGAGATGAACATGCTACATTTTTATTAAGGAGAGGAAGTAAAATCTGTGATTTATCTCATCAATAGATCACCATCTTGGGTTTTAGATTTTCAAAATCCTCAACAAAAAATGCAATCCTTACTTTTAATTCCTCATCTCCCTAGCTTTAAACCTATTTTTTTAGTTGTATAGTGTATGTTCATATCCCTAACATTATGAGAACTAAACTTGATCCTTATCCAAAAAGACTTGTTTGTTGGATATTCAAATTTTTAAAAGGGGTATTGATGTTATGATGCTTAAACTCAAAAATTGTATATAATGTTGGATGCCTCTTTTTGGGAGTTAGAACCATATTATTCAGGGGTAGTTTCAACATCTTCCCTTCAAGGGGAGAATGTTGGTAGAGGGAATATGGTATAAGGAATATCAGGAAATACAAATGAGTGCTTAGAACTGGATGAAGTTATCGATATTCTAGGCAATGTAGATGAGTGCTTCAAAATGGAAGAAGTTGATAACGACCACAATCATGGAGAACAACCTAGTAATACAAACTTGCCTACTTTAACACAACTAACCAAAAGGTCTATCCAGAATATCCAAAATGGCAACTCTCTGGTAATCTTATGTTTAGTATCTAATAATTTTAATAATGAATTTTTTATTCTTCTTTTGAGTACCCATAAAGATCGAACAATTGTGTACCAAAGAAACAATATGAATTTGATCTCAATGCCTATGTCAAATACCCTATCAATAATTGTGTTTCTACAAAAAAATTGTATGAGTCATATGCACTTTTTGTTAATCAAATATCCAATGTTTCTGCTCGTAGTAATGTGCAGAAAGCTTTGAGTGATCAAAAGTGGACTAAGGGAATGAATAAAGAGATGGAAGCCTTGCAAAGGAACTCTACTTGGACCTTGTTTCATTACTTGAAAGAAAGAAAACAATTGGGTGTAAATGGGTATATATGATGAAACTTAAGGCTGATGGGAGCATCGACTTATATAAAGTGAGGCTAGTTGAAAAGGGTTATATAGAAAAGTATTGAGTAGACTACCAGGAGACCTTTGCACCAATATCCAAGCTAGAAATAGTCCACATTTTCTATATTATAGAAAATTGAGAATGGCCCCTAAAATAGTTTGATGTTAAGAATGTTTTCCTCAATGGAGATTGAGAAGAAGAGGAATACATGGAACTACCACTAGGTGTGAAGCTTGGTTCATCAAATAGAAATAAAGTTTACAAGTTGAAAAAGATCATTGTATGCACTTAAGGGATCACTTAGAACCTAGCTTTTAATTATGTATGTTAATGACATGGTAGTGACAGGAGATGATTTGGAATTAATGAAACTTCTACAAGAAAACTTAGCCATTAAATTTGAAATGAATGACTTAGGATAACTTAGCTATTTTCTAGGTATCGAGGTAATAAGGATAGATCAACAAATTTCTCTTTCATAAAGAAAATACATACTTAGCCTCTTGACTGAAACTGTAATGCTTACCTGAAAACCAAGTGAAATACCTATGGAAATGAATCATAAGCTTTGAATTTTCCCAAATCAAATTCGAACAGATATAGGGTGATATCAACGATTAGTTAGGAGTTTCATTTATCAGTCTCATACTAGGTTAGATATAGCGTATCCAGTGAGTGTTATTAGTAAATTTATGCGTCAATCGCGTAAAGAATGCGTGGATGCAGTATACCGAAATCTTGAAGTACTTAATAGGCTCTCCAGGAAAAGGTTTGTTCTTCTCAATGAATAGTGTTTCCAACATTGAAGGATACACTGATGCAGATTTGGTAGGCTGATTGGACTATTTTGTGAGTAGTCAAAATTTAATATCGGCAAGTATGGGTCAATACCACGAGGACGATAAGTACTAGTAATTACTAATATTATATTATCTAGCCTACATATTAACTGTGGTTGAATTAATGAAACTAAAATTAAACAATTAAATTAAACAAGTAGCACAAACTAAAGCAAGGAATTGGCGACACTAAATTAATTACCGATTTCAGAAAAATTAGTACCTAGGCTTCGAATCAACCTAAATTAATTATTTTGTTGATTAATTAGAACATGGAGATTCCCAAGGTATGCTAGTACCTAACCTTGAATCTACTATCATCTAATCCTAAAGTCTTTAACTGAATTACTCAGGATAAAAACTTATAGGATTGCATTATCATATTATGAATCCCTCTATTAGGTTTGACCCTAATTTAGAAGATCTAGATCGTCCTATCTTAGATTGCAGTCAACTCTTTTCAATTATTGTAGATCTATTCAAACCTAGGATTTCTTAATTGTTAAGTATGAAATCAAATAAAAGTTTAAAAGTCATATTAATAGACAATAAATAAAACAGATAATTGGATCTCAACAATCATTAAACACAATTGCATTCACAAATGAATCAAAACATGTCAAAGTATTCAATTAGGGTTCATTTGACCTAGATGCTAATAGAAAATTTAGTTATTCATCGGCAAACACAAAATCATATCCATATAACCAGGAAACAAAATAGAAAACATCAGAATCATAATTCTAAATCTCCCTGATTATTCTCTATTGCATATTTTAACAATATAGATATTCAATCTTGTGTTTTGATGGATTTATCGACAAAAATCCCATATCTTCTACTCCTCAAGCTCTAAATCACCTCTAAACCTATGAGAATAATGCCATCCACTTCCCCCGTTTTTGCCTCTAAAATGTCAAATTTATATGAAAACCTAAATTTTTGGATTATGCAAGGTCGTGTGCATGGCTGCGCATAGGAACATGCATAATTGGAAATCGTCGAATATCACAAAAGTACACAGTCGTGCACTCCTTCCAAATTGCTAATTTTCTATTTTACACCACGTTTTTGTCCGAATTCCTCTGCTTTAAGTCTATGAAGGCAATTATCACATATAAAAACACTTGAAGCACATTAAACACCAAATATATAACAAAATTATAAAATATCAAGCAAGAATACATTAAATATGGGGTAAAAATATAATCAATTAACCATCTATCAAATATCCCCACACTTAAACTTTTTTTTTCTTATCCTCAAGCAAACTATAATTAAAATTATAAATTTTACAACTATAATCCATTATTAATCTCAATATGTCTATTTATATAGCAGACATCATTATATCCTACTGAATCAAATTAACATGCAATCAAAATCAAGTTGTCATAAAATTAACTTCCTAAGTAATATTAATAATAATCACATCAACAATCACATTGAAATCAAAACTATACCTCTTTAGACCCTTACCAGGATTTTACTCAATGCACTTAAGTGTTTAGGGTGAAAGTGTCAAGACTCTCAATCAATAATTAGTAGAGTTCTTACCATAGGCTTACAGTAAAATCAAATCCCCACCACTTATGTAAAAACTAGAAACAAAAAACAGAAGGTCTTTATATAGGTTGTAATGGGGCTTATGTAAAGTATGAATGGGCTAATAAAAAGGTTAAATTGAAGGAATTTTGTTACAGTAAATAATACAAGACTTTTTTACAAAACATACATAAGTCCTTTCAATGTAACTCAATTGGTACTACTCACTTATTTTTAACAATAAACATTTAGTACCATAATTCAAGAAGTATTGGACCTTTCACAAATTTTAGGTCTCAACAAATAAATAAAGTAAATAACTTTCAAGGTTCAAAATAATAAATAGGTCTTCAAAGAAAAATCATATTAATATTAATATATGGTTTTAATCAACAAAAAATCAGGTTAACAAATATGGTCTCAACATGCACAAGTTCCAACACAAGTTCCAAAATTATCTTACTATGCAATGATAACACACATGAAAGAATAACAAGAGCTTTAAAAAATTATGAAAAATTGCTCTTAAGCTCAAAAGCTCACAAAAAAGAATAGGTGTATGTGTGTAAGTAATATGCAATTTCATTCAACTTGAAAATTTCAATGATTATGAAAAATATGACTTAAAAAACTAAATTCATCCTAACCATCATCCTTTTGCACACCAATTCAAATCGATATTCAACAACAATGTATAGTATTAAAAGACAGACCTTAATTAATGCAAGACATCATTTAATAGAAGTTATAATCAGGATTATAATAAACTTGAAGAATTCAGTTAAAAATCTAGAGTTTGGTTAACCCATCCTCGCACTTAAAATTGGACATTGTCTAATTTATAGAATACAATTAAATATGCAAGTGAAAGGTTTGGTACTTTCCTGATTGTGGCAATTTCTTAATTTTTAATCCATCCGATGTTAACTTAACCTTGCAAAAATAAAAGAAAATGAAAGGATAAAAAGAAATAAAGGAAACAACAATAAAAATAACATAATTGAAAACAATCAAACAATAAAAACGAAATAAAAATATGAAAGTAATATAACAAAAGAAAATTCTAAATCTTGGGTTGTCTCCCAAGGAGCATTTAGTTAACGTCTTTAGCTCAATGCATTTGAACATGCAAAATATAAAGACGACACAACTGAACATGCAGAATAATTTATATATGTTTTAATTGTGCAACTTTAAATTTTAATCTGTAACGCAATGATCCTTGCACGTAATCATTAAAACACATAACGATCTATTCCTGAGTGATAATTATGCTCATTTTCTCCAAGATGTTTAACTTGTATAAAAAATAAAAAAAATAATAAAACTTGATTTAAAACAAAACATAAAATAAAATAAATTCAAAACCATGGGTTGCCTCCCACGTATCGCTTCTTTTATCGTCGCTAGCTCAACGTACTTCTTTCGCTCAATCTGGTTCAAGTGATTCATGTGATTGTAGCATAATCATAGTTTCATAAGTTGAATGTAAGCTAACTAACTGTGCTTTCTACCACCTTTCTTCCTTTGTTTATTCTTCTGATTATTTGTGGCTTCTTTGGTGGATCCTTGCGAGTGGAGTCCTGTAAAAATTCTTTACAATTTTTTGTTATCCTGATTATACCCACCAATTCAAAGAGTTTTTTTTTTCTTACCATCATATACCTTAAATGAAATCCTTTCATCCCCCACTCGCACAGTTAACTTTCCTCTATCAACGTATATAAGAGAATTGGTGGTAGCTAAAAATGGTCACCCAAGGACGATGGGTATTTCTATATCCTCATCTATGTTCAAAATGGTGAAATCAGTTGGGAAGGTGAATTTTTCTACGTTGTTAGTGTTAATTTCTATCTTCTTACTTGAAGTATGAGGCATCAGATTAATGCCAACTCCTAAGTCCATACAAGCCTTATCGAATTCGCACTGGACTAGGTGATTGCCACTATCTTTTCCCTTAGATTTATTTCAATTGTGCTTGGAAAACTCCCTTTAGGTCTCTCCACCACTAATTTTGCTAGTTGATCAAATTTTATTTTCAAATTTCATATGGATGCTTCTGTTTACTAATGATTTGCCCTGAATCCTGAATAAGTCCCAATATCATCTCATCTATACTCAGTTTCCTTAGTTGTGATGTTCGTGCTTAAAATCCAGATGGAGGGTTGTTCCCTTACTATCCTTGAATTCCCCATGAGAAGTTAGCGTAGTTTCTCCATCCTGGATTGTACATGTTACTATAAGGGTATTTTAGTTTCTTGGAATGTTACTCAAATAGTTTAAATGTTCGAGTTGATTTGATTGATAATATTGTCTTAGATGATCTAACCAACATGATTTTCACTGCATCACTCTTCCTTATAAAGCCATAGTAATGTTGCCTATCTTTGCTTAGGGCTTCCACTTCACTCACCAATCTCGTTACTACATCTACTTCGAATACTCCAGATGACCTATTAGTGGTTCGTGCTATAGCTGAGCACCTTTGGTAGTTATTCATGGTCATGTCCTCTATCAACTCTTAGGTTACTTCAGGTGTCTTATTATTCAGTGTCCCTCCAGCTGCTGCATCAATTGAAAGCCTCGTATCCTGATTTATCCCGTTATATAATGTTTGGATTTGCATCCATAGAGGTAATCCATGATGTTGGCATCATTGAAGCATCTCCTTAAATCTCTCCTAAGTGTCGTTCCTTAGCTTCACAATCTTTATAGGAGGAAAGTATTCAATAAAAAAAATTCTGCCACTTGATCCCAGGTGATAAGTGACGAATGTGGCATAGAATTGAGCCACTACTTTCCTTTTCCTTTCATGGAGAAAGGAAATAAACATAGTCTGATGGCGTCATCGTTCGCTACATTTATTTTGAAAGTATCGCAGATCTCTAAAAAGTTAGAGATGTGCACGTTAGGATCGTCATCTCAGGGTCCCTCAAATCGGACTGATTGTTGCACCATCTACATGATGCTCGACTTGATCTCAAAGTTGTTTTCTTGTACAATTGTTCTCATGATGTTGGATTTTGTGCTATTTAAGTCTAGCCTAGCATAGTCAAACACTGTTTATGGTTGGTCCACCATGTTACACGATCGTCTGGATTCTACGTGACCTTCCAAGTCATATATTCGACGATCTAATTCAAACTCCCTAAGGTTTGTTTTATGACGATTCCTACACACAATTCTTTCTATCTCAGGATTGACATCAAATAAGTTTTCAGTGTTGCTCTAGGTTATAAAATTACCTATAATCTAAGCCTAAACTAAGGAAATAAACTAACTAACAAAAAATAAATTTAATAATTAAAGTAAAAACAATCAATTAAAGCAAAACAAATTAAATAAAAACAAATAATTAAAGCAAATAAACAAACAAAAGAAATGAATAGATTAATAAAACTCAAGTCTTCCTAATATCATCAACCCCAAAATCAGGGCCAAAAACTTAATTGGAATATTTCATGAGTAGCCAAAATTTAATACTGCCAGTGCATGGTGTAGTTGTAACTATTATCGCAAATACAGATCGATCCTACAAGGAAGGTAAGTACTAATAATTACTATTATTTTATTATCTAGCCTACATATTGATTGTGGGTGAATTAATGAAAATAAAATTAAACAATTAACGTAAACAAGCAGTATGAATTAAAGCAAGAAATTGGCGGCACTAAATTTGTTGGGCCCCGATTCGTATTAGGCATGTTTAAATTATTTTGAGACATGTTTATATTATTTTGAGGATTTTAGTTT
>JANIHZ010000209.1:52551189-52561725 GCA_027478365.1 Erythroxylum rufum | reverse complement strand
AAACCAAACAGATTTTTTTTAAAAAAAAAAAAACCAAAAATAGGAAATAGAAACCAAAAACAACAACATAAAAATAGAAGTGGAACCAAACGACCCCTAAGTTTTATATTGCCTTAAATTCCAGTCTCATTTTAGGTATCAGTTTAAATAATTTATTAAGACAAATATTTGTATTTTGTTAATTAATATTTATAATTATGCTCTTCATATCCTTTCAAAAATAAACCGCGTCTAATTTGATTTTATTTTACCTCTTTCCTAGTTTCCACCATATCTTCCCCTGTTAACATTCAAGTTATTTGAGATTTGATAATTACACTCTTAATAGTTAACTTTTTGTCTACTACTTATCATTTATCTTTCAAACAAACCTTAATTTATATAATATAAAATTTACACATCCAAGTTATTTTTAAAAATTTTCTTTTTTAATACTTATAACTATCTTTTATTGTTGTTGGAAAAGGATACTTATAACTATCTTTTGTTGACACTTCTGTTCCTTTTTTATTTAAATACAAATTCATCCTATGTAGGGAACATAACAGTTACATTAAATAGTTATCATTATGTTTTGGCTAATATTTTTCTTTTTTAACTTACCATATATATTGGACATAATTTATTAAAGTTAAATTATTTTCATTTTTCTTTTTAATGCTTATTGTTAATTTTTATTTGTAGTTGCTAAAATGTATTTGGGCTAAAATCTGTCATCCTTGTATTGATCATTGCAATATATACACGAAAGTTTCCTATAGATTTGGTTAACAGTCTCCTAATTACAGCAAGAGTAGATATGGACAATAATACATTTGTAAAATACACAATTTGATTTGCTAATAATAAAGTGTAGGTGCGTAATTGATATGGTTGGATACACAAATGGTGAACACCTAGAGACTTGGTGAATATATCTGCAAGTTAAGTACGAGTGGGGACATATGAGGGAAGTATCATATTCCACAAAATGACATTCTGGACAAGATGGTAGTCTACCTCGATGTGCTTGGTTTGTTCATGAAAAATAGGATTCTTGGCAATGTGAATGGCAGCTTGACTATCATAAGAAAGATAAATGGGTTGGGGATGAGGAACACCAAGAAAGTAAAGAAGATTATTGAGCCACTTTAATTCACAAGTGGTGTTGGCCATGGAGCGGTATTTATCCTCAGTGGACGACCATGACACGGTCTATTGCTTCTTGGTTTTCCAGGATATTGGAGAACTGCCAAAGAGGATAAACTAACTAGTAAGGGATCGGCGGGTGAGAGGACAACTAGCCTAGTCGGAATTACACCAACCATGTAAGGTAAGATCACTATCACGACGAAGTAGAATGCCTTACCCAAGTTGACCATTTAAGTAGCGAACAACCTGTAGAGCTGCCAACCGGTGCTCCTTATGAGGGTGCAACATAAATTGGGACAAGGCGTGCACACTATAAGAGAGCTCTGGTCGAGTAAAGCATAGATAGATGAGACGCCCTACTAGACGACAATATTTGCTAGCATTAGACAACAACGGTCCTTCAGCTAGAGCTAGTTGATGATTCTCTTTGAGAGGAGAAGATATAGGACGGGATCCTAGCATCCTAGTTTCCGTGAGGATGTCCAAAGCATACTTTCATTGGCAAAGAAAGATGCCTGTAGGGGATCGAGCTACTTCAACTCTTAAGAAATACTTTAATTTCCCCAAGTCTTTTATGCGGAAGTACTGATAAAGGTAGGCCTTGAACTTTGCAATTGCCAAGGAATTATTAGCCGTAAAATGAGGTCATCCACATACACAAGAACCACGAGCTGCATAATTTGTTGGCAATAGACAAAGAGAGATTGATCAGTGGGGAACTGTTGGAATCCATACTGAAAAAGATAGGTAGAAAGCTTGGCAAACCAACAATGTAGGGTTTTTCTCAAGCCGTAGAGAGACTTCCGAAGTTTGCAAATCTTCCCCACATGTTGGACGAGGAAGCCAGAAGGAAGTTTCATATAGACTTTGTCATTAGGATTGCCATGTAAGAAGCCATTGTGGACATCCATTTGGTGAAGTTACCAATCTTTGTTAGCAGCTATAGCTAATACACAATCGATATTAACCATCTTTGCCACAGGTGCAAATGTTTCATTGTAATCAAATCCTTCAACTTGATGGTTTCCCAATACTAATAGGCGTGCTTTGAAACGTTCTATGCTGCAATTCGCGTGGTATTTGATGCGGTATATCCACTTAGACCCAAAAGATTTCTTTCCCTCAGGCAAAGTAGTGATGCATCCAGTCCCATTGTCTTGAAGGGCCTGAATTTCGCTGGCTATGGCTTCTCACCAACGGGCATCGCGCATTGCAGCAGAAAAACTCTTTGGTTCCCGGTCAGCCTTAATAGCTGCAAGATACATATGATGGGGAGGAGAAAAAATGGCATAATTCATATAATTAGCTAGAGGATAGGATAAACCTGGAAGTCGCGCTGAAGAGGCTTCACGATCATATGGGCTTATGAACATGACGAAGTTGACCACATAGTCAGGAAGACAGATAGAAGGGTACTTCACGCAGTGTCCTCTCCCTAAGGTACCAAAGGTTTCAGGTTGCTTAACTTCGGGAGTCATGACATTGCTATTTTCTTGTACAAAATGATCAGAGTGTGAATCATGCATAGGCACGTCATAGGTTTGCTACACGGGGTCATCATTATGCCTCTCGGGTTGACCCCCTGTCCCTCAAAGTTGGATTAACATTCACTTGTTCATCAAGAATGGGCTCATCAATAGGCAAACACTCACTAGTAGCCGTTGGTGAAATCTGTTCTTCTAGAAAAACATGGCACAAATGTAAAGGGAAACTCTTTTTTCCATAAACTTCACATCCCTAGAGACAAAGAAAGACTCTTTTTCCAAATCATATGATTTCCAACCCTTTTTCTCATATGGATAACCCATGAAAACGCATTTACGGCTTCGGCTCTGGAATTTGTCTCCTTTGGTGAGTTGGTTATGGGTATAACACAATGAACCAAACACTCACAGGTGGTCATAGGAAGGTGGTTCCCTATGTACCAGCTCATATGGAGTTTTTCCATTAAGAATAGATAGGGAGTCAAATTAATTAAATACCCAGTAGTGAGAACACACTCCCCCCAAAAATGAATAGGAAGTGCCCCTTGAAATCACAATGCTCGAGCTACATTGAGAATGTGCCTATGTCTTCGTTCCACCCTTCCATTTTGTTGGGGAGTTCCCATGCAAGATGTTTGATGGATAATTCCCTATTGTAAAAAGTAAGAACTCAAAGAAGTGAACTCTTTTCCATTGTCACTACGCACACATTTAACAAATTTATTATGTTGTCATTCGATTAAAGAAAAGAATTCCATCATAACCTTTGAAACTTCCCTTTTATCATAGCTCCACAAGATGAAACATTTCTATAAGGTCCCCACAAATCACAGTGAATTAACTCAAAAACTTTAGTAGCACAAAAATTGCTTAAAGGAAATTTTTCTTTTTTTTGTTTCGATTTTTCACACACTTCACTACTTTATGCAGTTGCTCATTAGTATAATCAATCTCTATATTATGTAATAGGCGTACTATCTTATAAGAGGGATTTCCCATCCATTTGTGCCATAGATCAATTTGAGTCTCCACACTAGCATGATATACGATTATTCATGGCACACCCCGATACATATAAAGCCCATCTTTTCGTTCACCCACTCCAATCATCATCTTCGAAGTGAGGCCCTGCATCAAACACAACTTTTTAGTGAACAGAACAATACAATCCTCATCATCAATCAATTGAGAAATTGAAATCAAATTGCACTTCAACTGTGGCATATAAAGCACATTCTTCAGTTTAAGCCCACCAGTTAGGGCTACAATTCCTTGTCTATTTGCGAAGACTCGCTCACCATTCGGCAAGCCCACTGTACATGCTTCCGTATTATTTTGTTCACTAAAATTTCTTGGGTTTCCTATCATATGGTTAGTTGCACCACTATCAACAATCCACACAATATATTCTTTCTTACTAGTCATCTTTTCAACTTCATTTATCTTATTGTCATTTAGCATCTTCACCAATGTTTCCCATTGCTCGTTGCTAAGACCTGTAATTGCATGTTGTGCATTTGCTACATTTGGTGTAGCAGGCACTACATTGGCACGAGCTATATTCTTTGTACGTGTCCCCATCTTTTGTCCATTTTGATTACCGCTTCCTTTGTTTCGTGGTCTATCCCCCCACCATTTAGGGTATCCGATTAGTTCAAAGCATCCTCTGATGTCATGTCCTGTTTTTTCACAATTCGAACAATGCCTTTGCTTCACTTCATTCTTACCTTTGTTTTTGTAACCAGCTTGCACCGCCAAACCCATCACAACTCTTTCTTCCTTTGAGCGAGCAATTGTCTTCATTTGCTCCTCTTGCACCATGGTTGAATATATTCGATTAAGAGATGGTAATGGGTTCGTAGCTAGGAAGTCTGATTGCTCAGTTTCATAGCTTGCATCATCTAATCCCAATAGAAACTGATGGGCTTTTTCTTCTTCCCTTCTCTTCTCAAGTTGGGACCTAATATTGCATGTGCACTTCCCACATTAGCATTTTGGAATCTGCTCATAATTCTTCTTCCCACGGTGCCTTCAGTTTCCCATAGTAAACAACCATGGTCATTCTATACTGTTTGTACTTTGCTAATTCAGCCTTCAATTGCTAGATTCTCGGTCCATTCATGATAGAGAATCGCTCCTTGATGTTGTCTCAGAGGTCCTTCACGTTTTCAGCATATGTGATCGTGGAGCGTAGGCTTGGTTTGACGGTGTTCAATATCCAAGACACCAGCATAGATTGGACAGTCCACCAATCCTCTAACTTTGGTGCATCTTCTTGAGGTTTCTTAATGGTATCATCCAAAAATCACCATTTGTGTCGAGCCCGCAGAGAAATTTTCACAGCACGACTCCATTCGTCATAATTTTCTCTAGGAAGCTGGACTTGCGTGATCACACTTCCTGGGTTGTCACTCGAACTCAATTTAGAGGGAGAAGGACCTTTCCTGATTCCATCTCCCTTCGGTGCTATTTCTTGATTTGGTTCTGCCATTGCGGCATTGGAGGCTTGCCTATGTGCAACGATTATTATAACCTGTAGAGCTCTAATGCCATGCTAAAATGTATTTAGGCAAAAATCTGTCATCCTTGTATTGATCATTGCAATATATACACGAGAGTTTCCTATAAATTTGGTTAACAATGTCCTAATTACAGTAAGAGTAGATATGGACAGTAATAAATTCCTAAGATACACAATTTGATATGCTAATAATAAAGTGTACGTGCGTAATTGATATGGTTGGATACACAACAGATATGTGGTTGATATTACCATATTAGTAGTAATCATATATTAAATATTAGCTACATTATAGTCAATATATAAGAATAAACTCAAATGCAAAAAAAAAAAAGAAAGAAAATGATTAGTTATTATCAAGAAAATCTATTATTTGGGAAAAAAACTAGCAACCGATTAATGTTTCTTATATTCTCATTTAGACCAATATATAATAAAGAGATATTTATTAATAATTTGATGTGTTATATACAATATTTTTCTATCCTACATGTTAAGTGTATAAAAAAATATACATATGACTCAACCAATAATGTATTCTACCTTTGACACTAAGTTTTATCGCTCACGTCCCCTATCAGAGTCAGAATATGATTCTTCTTAATAATCACATTCCCTGAGCCTAGAATACATCTACAAGTATGAGAAAATAAGTTAGACACAATTTAATCTAATTTATATTAATAATTTTGAATTAAGTTAATTAAAATTTTGATTGAATTATATTATATTATAATTTTGAATTTCAAGTTAAACTCAATTTTAAATTCAAGATTTAGAATTCAACTCAAACTCACCTAAATTTTGAATATAAATTTAAAAGACCCTAACTTATGTTTATCCCTTGCATTTCTTTTCTTCTTCTCTAATAGGATCCGCCAATGTTGTTTGAGATTAAACAAACCCTAGTTCATCAATCCTGCCATATTATCACCTTCTCTTCTTCTTTATATCACTATCTTCATAGCCTCAAGCCTTGTTTTTTAATGGAGAAAAAGCGACTGTAACTATCTTCTAAACGTCTCTTTTGTTTCTTTTTCTTATGTCTACTCCTCTTCTATTTCTTTTCTTCTCTATTTCGTGGCTTCTCCAAAATAAAATCTTAGTTGTTTGGGTCCTTTTAAGTAGCAATTGTGTAGGTGTAAATGACTTCTTTTTAATAGAAAAGAGATTTCAGATGGCATTTATGGTAAAAATACAGGTGAAGATAGAAAAAGATTGAGGATGTGGCAAACATTTAAGTCAAGTTAGATTTGATCAAGTAAAGTAAGAGTTGGGTGGGCTTGGGTTTTAAGTAAGTTTTGAAGTATCCAAAACTTAATCAGATTTATGTTCAGATGGAAAAAGTCTGACCTAATCAAGATTGAATTTGGATGATATGAGTCAAAACTGAATAAGTTTTAATTTGAATTCAAGTGGTCCTTTAAGAGAGCTAAACCTATCTAGGTCGACAATAGTTCCAACTTGCTGTTATCCCTATATGCTTGGGCTCAATCATAGAAAAAAAAAGAGAGAAAGAGAGAGAGAGAGTTTGGGCTAAAAATATCTTAAGATCATGGTTATCTAGTCGAGTAATAAACCTCAATCATGCTATTATTATTTAAACTTTTGAGAGTGTGGAAGAAAGAATGAGAGGTTGAATAAAATTGAGAAATGCTCTCTACTTCATCCATTTCACTCAGCTATATATATATACAAAGTGTTTGTTATAAGTTACAACATAGTAAGGACTTGTTTAACTAATTGAACTAACTCTTTGTTTGTTATGTACAACTCATCAAACTAACTTATTCTTGCTTCAATTCCTTATTTTTCTTCTAGTGATGGATTTTCTTTTTTCTTCATACACTCCCCCTCACTTATGTTCATCTTGGCAATTAGAATTTTGAACTGACATGATTTTAGTACATTATGTAAATATTTGTGATTTGCAGTTTGGTTCGCACATATTCAACTCTCACAGTCCCTTAACCTCTTTTGTAATAAAATGACAATCCATCTCAAAGTATATTGTCCTCTTATGATGAAAAATGTTTTTATAGATTTGAAGAGCAAACTAATTGTCACAATGAATCACAAATTCTCCTTCATAATTTAGCTTGAAGTCTTCAAGTAAATCTTTTATCCAAATAACTTCATAAAAAGTAAGAGTCATAGCTCTGTACTCAGCTTTGGTTGATATCCAAGCCACTTCTAATTGCTTTTTGGCTTTCTAACTATTCATAGCTCCTCTATACAACACACAAAAACCAGATGTAGATCTTATAGTATTTGGACATGTTCCTTATTCACTATCTATGTAGCATTCTAGTTATATATCTTTCTCAGTGTTCAGTATAATTCCCTAACCTGGTGGTCCCTTTAGAGATCTGACTGTGTTCAAAGCTACTTGACAATGTACCTTGGAAGACTTACTCATGAATTGTGATAGAATATGCATTTAATAATTGAGATTAGGTTTCGTAAAGGTGAGGTATATCTGCTTCTTAATAAGTTTTCTTTACATTGTTACATCCTCCAAAAATTTCTCTTCCATTTGTCTCAGTCCATAACTTGGTTCAATAGGAATTGGATTTGGTTTTGCACCTAACAATCCACATTGTTCCATAGGGTCCAATGTCTATTTCCTCTCACACATCTCTAATTCTTTTTCTGACCTTACAATTTCAACTCTAAGGAAGAACTTACATTGTCCTAGGTATTTAGGTCTAAACTTTGTACTCATAAAGTTAAGTACTCTATCAATCCCTTCCTATGTTTTGCATCCAATCAGAATATCATAAACATTAACTAGTAGTGATACCAAAACATTAAACAAAGAAGCTTTAATAAATAAGGAATAATCTAACTTAGATTGAGGGAACCCAAAATTAAGATAGGCTTTAGTAAACTAAGAGTTCCACTATCTAGGTGTTAGGTTCCAATCATGCTTCTCATATATAATATATATCAAATATACGCAGCGGAAATAAAATGAAATTATAATTTCAATGTAACTTCCAATCATACAAAATTTAACTTCCAAATTAAAACTTATATATTGCTAAAGCAAACACTTATACTAGTAATATTCATTTGTAATATCTCATTCACATAAAACTCAACATAACTGTTCATTTCATGAAAACCATGGTAGGTTCCGATCACGCATCTCATACATAATATATATCAAATATACGCAGCAGAAATAAAACAGAACCTCAAAAACCAGATCTACTCATACGTATAGATATAGAAAAACAAAAACATGAAATGTAAGATGTTTACATACCTTTCTGACGATCTCTTTTGTTCTTTAATCTTCTCCGCATTAGGTACTCGTAAACTATAACGATTAATGTAGATCATCTCTAATGACAGTCCACATGAAGATAGAAGGATGAAACCTCACTATGAGATGGCTAAAATTCTTTCTTTGTGCTATCAAAGACAAGAACTCTTGAGAGAGTTAGAGAGAAAAAGTGTGTATATGTGAAAAAGAACCTTTCTTTTTCTCTTCTTGTGTCTCAACAAGATGCACAAAAATCATCTCAATTTTCTACACCGGTTGGCCTTCCATAACCCACATCACTAATGGAAAGTCATGAGAAGTTAACGATTATAAATAGCATGCATTAATGGAAGTTGTGGGAAGTTAATGATCATGAATAACATGTATTAAGGGAAGTTATGTGAAGTTATGGGAAGTTAATGATCATGAATAACATGTATTAAGGGAAGTTATGTTGGCGGTATCTAGCAACATGTCATGACCCCCAATTGACCAGAAAGTTAGTAGTTTGACTACGAACCCTTCCATACATAATGTTGCCATACAATTCTTCCTTTCACAATCTATACCCCAATTAGTTCAGAGTATGGTCAAAATGTCAACTCCCACTAGACTGACTATGTCACATCTAGTCTAAGTGTTATTAGATCTTGTCTTGATGATCTCATTACTCTATGTATCATTAAAGACTCTCTTTATGACATATATCTGCTCTGGCTAGAGACGCCCAAGTAATGACCCTAACAAGAGGCTGTGGTATCATCTCCTTCTATCAGGAGTGGTGAATCCTTTACTGGCTACTCAATTAGCTCTGAATATCTCAAGCTATACCCAATCACCAACCTATGAGTAAACCCTAAAGGCACCGATGAATGGAGTCAAAGCATAGGATCAGTATCTACAATATCCTTGAGTACCTCAAGTTAAAGAATACTTGCACCATTACTATGATGAGACTATCATTGGCACCAGATTAGAATATCCATATAATTGTCTCATAGTAGATCAATTCAATGTACTTACTACCCCTAGTAAGCATCCACATGTTAACTCTAAACAACTCAAGTCTACAACTTATGAGATCTACTGCTTAACCTAATCAAGGAGTATAACATGTGCTAGTCTATCCAGATTAATGATATCCCATCTCATTAATCCTATGAATGGGGAAAGAGTAGATACTAACATAATTACACATGATAGGAATCTCATTATCATGATCTCATCATGATTTCCTCCATGCTATGTTTTGTATCAAAGACTTTATTAAATCAATTTAAGATCAACAACAAATCCATAAATGTATAAACATCAAAATAATAAAAATGTCTTTATTAATCATAAAATGATTTGTACAATAAGTGTTGGACCCCAATCCTTAAGTGACAATTTAGAGATATGGAATGAAATTCAATGAGTGTTTTTGTATATGAATTATGTTATAGATGAAATTGTGTGTTAAGAAAATTAATGAGAAAAGAATCAATTAGTTTTGATGACTTTGAAATTTAAGTAAATTTGTTTAGGTTATGAAAGTTTAAAAGAATGAGTTGATTTGAAATGGAACTTGAAATTAAGAAATAAAGAGTGAAAGTGTGATAATTTGAATGGAATTAGAAAGTTTGACTTTTTGTAGATAAAAGTTGACTTTTTGATTTAGGCCAAATTGGAGAAAATGATCTTCATGAACCTTGTAGCTTATGTTGAGAGCTTTCCGTAGCCATAAAGTTTGATATTTTTTGATATCAGGAAGTGACAGTTATGATTTTTCGAAGTTAAGTGTATTTTGTTTTGGTTTTGAAAATGCTCTAAGTGTAGGATTGTGTATGCTGTGCTTTGGGCTAAATCGTCGGATTGATGTGGTCTGAATTGGAGAAAGTAGCCTTAATAAAAGTTGTAGCTTATATTCCCAGCTTTTTATTGCCATAAAGTATGCAATTTTTCGATATCAGGGCTAGGAGTTATGATCGTTTAGAATTTGGAAGTTGTTTAGGAAAAGTTAATTAGGACAGAATCTTTGATTGGGTTTTTGACCCCTTTAGAGATGAAATTTGTTGGACCCCGAATCTTTTCTTGGAAGATTGGAATGGTGGTGAGTTATTCTTGTGCAAAGAAAAATGAAAATTCGT
>JANIHZ010000209.1:52270175-52291539 GCA_027478365.1 Erythroxylum rufum | reverse complement strand
ATAAACTTTAATTTTTGTAAAATTAATATATAAAATTTAAATTCTTATAAGAATATTTAACGAAATATTAAGAAATATAATATTCATGCCCTTATAATTTTTTTAAAATCATACCCTCATAAGTCATTTTATACATCAACAGTTAATACTAAACAACTAATTTTACCAAATATCTTTAATAAACAGCTGATATTATCCGCTGGTCAAATCAACTAAGATAATCAGCTATGAACTAACCGTTGATAGAATCATCTAACAGCTAATACAATTTGTTATTTGCTAAATAGGGCTTAAGACGAATGGAGAAGACAGATTTACAAGTGAAAGTGGACATCAGCTGAATCAAGAATGTTGCAGGTTGCTTAGAAGTATTCTGCAATTCAAAAGGGACTATCTTCTTCCTTTATTTGACTATCATAATTACAGACCTGACTCGGGCCATATAATGCTACAATTAATTTGTAACAGAATGGCCTGTAATCTCCGCCAATGGTTCTACTTGAGTTCTATTTGTGTCCTTATCGTCAAATCCAAAGAAATTGGTCAAGATACATATCTAAAGCAGACAAGAGTTCTCTAAAATCCTATGTTCAACGCTTTGCAAGAGGTATTACAACATAGGATCAACAGATTGATTCTCTACAAGTACACAGCTAAAGAACTATTTCATTAGATCTAGGAACACAAAACCATTCCACAGACTATGCAAAAGCATAGATGGTATTAAATTCCTTGATCGCGTAAAAATAACTCCCATCACCACCCCAAGAAAAATTAGCGGTAGCATTCTCTGTACATTAAAATGTGCTAAAGCAAAGGCAACTGAACTCATGAGTATTGCACACCATACCGGCATGTACCTGGTCAATGAAGGTAGAAGGAAACCCCGAAAGACTATCTCCTCCCACACAGGAGCACACACTGAGACCACTGTTGCATAGAGTGCCATTGCTACTGGATCTCGTGCTGCAATTGACTGCTCAACACTTGAGAAAGTAACAGGTGTTGAAGGTAGAATGGGCAATAAGCTAAGGTTGAACAGTGAAAGCCGGTTCACCAGAGGAAACATGAGGCATCCAAGAGCAATATCCAACAGCCAATTCCCTCTCAGGCTAAACCTAAACCAATCAGATGGAAGTGGACGAAATCGAGACAGGCAACGGTGAAGGATTGCAATTCCAGCAAGACCTTCAGTTACATCCGTTACAAGGCTGAACAACGCTTGCCCTCTAAATGTTAGAGATTCCTTGCTGAAGCCTGCCATGTGGGCTGCAAAAGGAATCACCCAGGATCCTATAAACCAGAATGAAACAACCCATAGAAGCATTACCTGCAACTCCAGGAAGTATTTTATAAGTACAGATTATGGTTCTTACCACTTCGAATAATTCAGTGGAAGAATGCAGGTTTATAATGAACAATTTTATATAACATTCTGGCACTAAAGAATTCAAAAAGTTTTAAGAAAAGAAGCAATATGCAAAATCAATCTTATTCACCTGGTCATTAGAAATTTTGTTAGGACTTAGAAAATCCCACAACACTCAATAAGCAGTGTTAATGCTTGCCACTTGACAGTAATGGTTCTTTGCAGTTACTATCTTTGTCAATTTCTAGTAAGACTTACTAGTCAGATACTAACCCAAAATTTTTGTTGATTTCCATCATTCTACAGTTGAGTAAACCATTACCTGCACTATGGTCTCTGCTGTCCATGGCACAGTCCACCTGCCCCCAATTTGCCTAATTCCCACATCTGCAGCCTGAATTTTAACGTAGTAGTCGGTGAGATGCAAAACTTGTACCCTAAGAAAACATGTGTATACATTCAATTGCATCCTATAATGCTTTGACTATCAGAATGAAGAAGAAACTATAAGTCATCCACTTATTTACTTCTTAAACTGTCTTAACAAAAGAAAAAGTTCAGTAGTAATTGATATGTATTCACTAGCATATTAGTTTTCTTTTCTTTCCCAATGATGTGACAGCAAACAATACCAGCAGAATTCTTACAAAACAAGACAATAGCAGCTCCAGATCATAGTAAGTGACAAGTAATAAAAAGCATAAATCCAGTTTAAACATGATACGGACCAACATTAACCTGAATTTACTACATTTTTCATCTTAATGGCTTCATATGACATTAAATAGAAGAGTCAAAAAGCCATAAACGTAACAGAGATCAAAAATTTGAGATTCCCCCTTGAAGCACAAACGATACTAACCCGCCCTTCTCCCTCATACCAAACTTGCAATCGCCAATAAAACCAGAAACATAACTCTTTTCACTTGTCAAGTTCTGAAAATTCATTTTCACACTGATGCCTTCTTCCACTAAATTAAGAACAACGTACCATTAAAATAATAGACTGCAGAGGAACATACCTCTCGAAGACTAGATATCCAATCTCTTTTAACATTTGTACAATTATCAACTTCAGGCTTCGCTGATTCCTCCGGCAAGAAATGTTCAGCACCATCAGACTTTGGTTTTATTGGAGAGAATTCTTCATGTCTAAAGCATGAAACTTTCCATTTCTGCATAACAAAACAAAACACGCATATACCCAAAAAAAATCAAACAGTTAATATTACCACAAGCCCTATGGTTTGGTCTCTGAGAAATTAAGGAAAAAAAATTCAGAATAGAAGCAAATAATTATCATCCACCAGAGGTCTAGAAGCTTCAAACCATTTCAGTTAGTAAAATAGGGCCATAGGCTACACATGGTTTCTTTTCTTATGTATTCTATTCTGTTCCTTGCTTTTTCCAAGTTAGCAAACAATAGCTAACTCTAATAAATTGCTTAAATTTCTGAAGAAAAATTAAAAAAAAAAAGATAAAAGGTCCAAGAGCTCAATAAAGAAAAGGAAACTGGAAATTATACATTGGCAGTTCTGGGTAACTCGGGACTTGAGTCGAAGATACGACAGTTCGAGGGAGAAAGAAACCAGCTTGATTTGGCGGGTGGGTTGGACACCCTAAATTTGGATAAGGAAGGGACAAGAATTGGGCGCTGGGATACAGATAGAGAGCAACAAGAGCTCAACATTTAGGAACAGTTGGAGACTCCAATTACACCATCACATAAAAATCGAGAAAAAAAAAAAGAAGGGGAAACCCTAAATCGCAGAAAAATGACAGATTGATAGCTGAGGAGCTTGCTCTTGATTTTGTGGAAGGAGACGGGCTGCTGCTTGGGATTAGATATTCGATAGGGAAGTTAATAGGTAATAATTGTAGGTGTGAATTGAAGCACATCCGGTGTTTCCACGGTTGGACTTGGTGCCCTAGGATTTAGGAAATTGGACTTTTGGCTTTGGGTGGTAATTTTTTAATTTTAAAATTGATTCGTCTAATTATTTAATATATCCCTTGATATGTTTAATAGTAATAATAATAACCAATTAGAGGAGCATTGTTGGAGAGATTGGAAGCTGCACTTGCACTCCACTAGCATGATTCCAAGGCATCATCATCTATAATAATAATAATAACACTAGTAAGTAGTAATAATAGGTGCTCAATTTGCACAATGACATGCATTTAATCTCAAAAGGTATATGATGGAATAACATTTAATCTCAAGTGGCATACGATACGATGGAGTCACATTATTCTCGAAGCCTTTATTCATACGCAACAACAACAAGAAAAAAGAAAAAGAGAGCTAATTTAGCGGAGTCAGTACATAAATGACTTGCTGGGAGAAGGCAAAGAAGATGAGGTAGTAATAGTATCCAATTCCAAACCAAAGAGAACTACAAACTGTAGGTCATGCCCACTTCAATAAGAGAAATGCGAGGAATACTCAAGCTGACGGCAGGAGCTCGGCAGTTTTTACGCAATGAAGAGTAGAAGATATTGATCAAAAACCTCTTGAAGAATGATGAGTTCCGTTTTGCCTTAACGTAAGAATGGCCAATTACATATGCTATCCCAGCATGCTTTGCTTCCAGAAGTTCCAGGAGCTCCTCCTTGACATTTGAATCCTCGTATCCCCTATCCAACAGCTTGAACCGAATTCTCCTCCTATCACTCAGTCGAGGTAGCTCCTGCTCATACATACATTTTAATTTCTGTAGCGTCAGTGACTTGCTTTTGGTTACAGTTGCCACGAGGCCTGAACTGCATTCTCCAATTTCTCCTGATGCTGATACTTCAATTCTTTTCCCAAACTTCTCAGAAGTCCTCACAACAGCCAGCCTCCCATCAATCGAGGCGCCGTCGGCAGTCCTGGAACCTTCTGCTTCTAGTTGGATAAATTCTGCCACACTCATCATTAGTTCATTTTCAAAATCACATTCACTTTCATATTCCTGGACATCTTTGTAACCATTTCGAACAATGCAGCGATACATCCGGTAAGATTTTGGACCTATCCGACCAATAAGATACCTTTCCTTTTGGGGCACAAAAGGAACTGGAACAGTTTTAACACAAACAAACACGACGACTTTGTAAAATGCTGGCAAGTTGGTTAAGAATTGGGAAAATGTTGCTGGAACTCCATTTGCTAACTCGGTGTAAATAAGGCCAATCCCAGGGACCCTAACAACCCCAAGATCAGAACCTAGATTTAAAATCCATTTCATGGGTACTTTGTTATGTTGGTCATGTAGATACTTCTTCCTGCTACCATAATGCCACCCATACATCAAGAACACAAAGACTGCAGAGAGCAGAAGAGAAACCCATCCAGCTTCGTGAATCTTCGTAAAAGAAGATGAGAAGAAGATTATCTCTATCACTCCAAAGAGTAAAAAGTAACAAAGCGCTAGCAGCAGACTCTTACGCCATGCAAGGTTGATAACCAATGAAGTAAGAATAGTAGTCAAAAACATCACAATAATGCACGCGATACCTGAAATCAAATTTGCAGAATTAGTTTTTCTAATCTAGCAAATGAAAGAAACGTGATCTAAGTTATTAATATATCTTAACCTACATCATAAACAGGACTTAGTCGTCAACAGCGATAATAATAAATGCTAATGCAGTTAAACCAGAGCTCCCAGTGAGATCATCACACCCCATGCTTCTCATTCAAAAAGTCTTTCGGAGGGATAAATATGAGCAGTTTGCAAGACTACAGATGAGATCATATTCCTAAACATCATTCATTTTTATGTAGCAGAAAAGTGCAGGTCAAGTAAATAAAACTTGAAAAAACTCTTTAGTTTTTTCTTTAAAATTTATCTTCCAATAGAATTTTGTTGATTCCAACACTGATGTGTTCATTTAGCAATTTTGGAAAGGAGCTATTAATCAAAGTCATAGTAAAGGAAATGGAAGGTTAGTTCTTTTTCCTTAGGACGCATGCATCTATCGCATGTCTGCTTTTAAACTTGTGCCTAGGGGCTTATCACTGCAGACCCAGAAGTCATTAATGCATCAAACAATGGCCTCCAAAATTTCAAACAATGGACTCAAGATGTCCTGATCAATCAAATTAAGCTTCTCATGTATTATCAGATTTTAATATTACAATCATAATCTGGATTCACCAATTACGGAAAGACTTCACTTTACTAAATATGTGTAGAAGTAGAGAAGACTAACCGTAAGCATTTCCTATATGATTAGTGTCTTGAGAACCTACTGTAACCAACAAACAAAGAATCATAAGGATCCAATTTATTTCAGGGATAAATATCTGGCGATTACTCCAATTTGATTTGCGGACAATTTTGATACGTGGAAAACATCCTAATGTATAGCATTGTTTGACAATTGAAAAAGTGGCTGAGATCGCAGCTTGACTGGCAATTATTGCAGTTAAAGTTGCCATCGCCATGATTGGCCAGGAGAATGAATCTGAGAAAAAGGATAAACATAGACATGAGAAAAGGACTGGAACAGCAAGAAGAAAATCAATATTTGTTACCCAATTTTATTTCTGTAACAAGTATCGAAAAGAAAATGACATCAAGAACCACAATAAAATACATTTTTGTTAGACAATGGCAGTAGTAAAATACATTTTTGTTAACAATCCTTCGCCGCTCTCTTTCTTGGTGTGAGTGTCTTTGAATTTATTTCAATTTTTTGCATTGAGGTTGGCTTCTTCTTTTCCTCCTTTGTTTTATGATATTGTTATTTGAGACTGATTTATATGGCTGAGGGTAGTGATATGGGTGGTGATAAGAAGACTATTATTGAAATTACATTGGGCTATCCAAAATTACCGATAGAAAATTGACTGGAAGAAAAAAATTATGCACAATGAAAAGGATTATTCGTAGATTTGTGGCTAGTGTAGTATTGGATGATCATTTAACTAATACTCTACATCATAAGATTGATGTTACTGCTCGAAAGAAATGGTTAATGGAGGATTATAAATTGTTTAATCAAATTCATAATACTCTAGACCCAACTGTTGATAATGTTACGAATCATTGTGATTGTGTAAAAGAATTATAGGAATATCTAAAATTTCTGTATGCTTGCAAACAATATTTGTCTCATGTTTATGACTTAGTGTTAAAGATTTATCGAGCGAAACAAAAAAGTCACTCCCTATTTCAGTATTATACTGGAATGAAACAAGCCTTTGAAGAAACGCGAGCTATGATTCCCTGACATAAAACAAATGCAAGAACAAGAAAAGCAGATTGTGGTACAGTGTCTTTTAGCAAGGTTGGGTTTTGAATATGACATGGCACCACATAATTATTAATTAGTGAGACACTTCCCTCCTTTACGAAAGTATATGCCCGTTTGCTTTATGTTTGTAAAGATGGTGACATGACTTCTGATATGGTGTGCAATGACACAATGGCGTTGGTTATTAACGTTTCAAATGCTACTCACTGTGGCAAAGGTGGAAACAGTAGTGGTTCTATTGTTGGGACTAGTAGCAACCCTCATACCTATAATTACTGTAAAGTTGAGGTGTATATTAAAAAGAATTGTTGGAAATTACATGGTAATCTTCCAAGTACTCAGGTCAGAATTCAAAGAATTGTTGGGACTAGTGGCTACTTAGGATGGCATCCTATTGGTTGCTTAGTCATCCTCACCTTCTATCACAATTTCAATAGATAAGTATGCTTGCTTAACTAATGCCCATCAACAAATTTCGGCCATTTACGACTCACAATAGCCATCCTCTGCGACATCAGCTTTGGCTAATATAGGTAACCCAACTGCCTGTCTCTCCACCTCATCTTGGGTTATTGACTCAGGTGTTCTTGATCATATGACCGACAACACAAGTGTCCTCTCTTCTTCCAAGTCTATTGCTAATTTACCTTGTGTTACTTTAGTCAATGGATTTACCGCCTTTATAATAACCCCCACATAATCTCTCCCATTATCATTTGTTTTATGTTTATCACAATTCCCTTTTAGCCTATTATTTATCAGCCAACTCACCAAAAGTCTCAACAATTTGTTGTTTTCTATCCCAATTATTGTCCTTTTCAGGATCTTCGGACAAAGTAGATTATTCATAAAGGGTGTCTGCTGAATGGCTTATATGCTCTTGATTTGACTTCTGAACTAGTACCTCGATCGATTGCTTGCACAAGCTCATCTTCTCTTTTGCAGCTTCATTGTCGTTTTGGTCATCTGTCTCTAACAGTTTCACAAAAGTTATGTCCTAGTCTTAAACAAGAATTTACCTTAGAGTGTGAGGCTTGCCAATTTGCTAAAAATCATAGAGTATCTTATTCTCCTAGATTAAATAAATGAGTTGAGTATTCTTTTTACTTGGTACATGCTGATGTGTAGGGTCCTTGTCTTGTTTTGTCCAAATCTGGTTTTGTTATTTTGTGACATTTATTGATGATTAATCTCGGGTTACTTGGCTTTATCCTATGAAATCTCGATCAGACTTGTTTACTATATTTTGTGCCTTTCATACTGAAATTAAGACTCAATTTAATAAATCCGTCTACATTTTAAGAGGTGATAATGCTAAAGAATTTATTTCCCATACTTTTAAATCTTCTCTCTCAGCATGGTATTATTCATCAATCATCATATATTGTTACCCCTCAGTAAAATGGTGTAGCAAAGGGAAAAAATCGTCACTTATTAGAAGTTGCCCGAGTATTAATATTCCATATGCAGGTCCCAAAAGTTTCCTGGGCCGATGTTATTTCCATTGCTTATTTCCTAATTAACCGAATGTCTTCTTTTGTTCTTAACGGTCAGATTCCATATTCCCTTCTCCTCCCTTATCTACATTATTCCCTTTTGCTCCTCGAATTTTTGGGCGTACTTGCTTTGTTCGACCTCAGGTCTCAAAATTAGATCCTAAATCTCTTAAGTGTGTCTTTATGGGATATTCTCGTGAACAAAAAGAATATCATTATTACTCTCCTTCTTCGGTTCGTTACTTAATATCTATTGATGGTACCTTTTTCAAGAATACACCTTTATTTGGTTCTCCCATGTCCTCTTCTTCACACTCTAGCAATTTAGGGGATGATTTTCTTATTTATATTGTCAGTGAATAGGTAGTTTCTCCTCCCTCTCGACTTGTTATTCATTAGGTTTATTCTCGACGTGTGCAGCATTTTATTGAGGCACCTCCTATCGGCTAGGACATGACCCTACCCATTTTGCTTCATCTTTAGATTCCTCACCACTACCTGATGCTAGCCTTTACCTTCCTATTGCTTTTCGTAAACATAAACGCACCTATACTTATCCTGTTTCTTCCTTTGTATCTTACCATGCTCTATCTCAGTCCTCCAAGTCTTTTATAGCTTCCTTAGACTATGTTGTTGTTCCAACGTCCCTTATTGAAGCACTCGCTCATGATGGTTAGCAAGTTGTAATGAAAGAAGAGATGATGGCCTTATAACAAAATCATACTTGGGATCTTGTTCCTCTTCCTTTATAGAAACGGGCCATTGGCTTTAAGTGGGTGTTTATTGTTAAAATGAATCCTAATGTTTTTATTGCTTTATTAAAAGCTTGGTTGGTTGCTAAATGATATGCTCAGACATATGGGGTAGATTACTTTGAGACTTTTTCTCCAGTTGCAAAATTTTCTTCTGTCTGATTGTTTATCTCCTCAGCTGCTACTTATAGTTGGGCGTTTTACCAACTAGATATGAAGAATGCATTCGTACATGGGGATTTACATGAAGAGGTTTACATGGAGCAACACCCTAGATTTTTTGCTCAAAGGAGTAAGGGAAAGTATGCAAATTAAGAAAGTCTCTTAATGGCTTTACGCAATCTTCTCATGTCTAGTTTGGGAGATTTAGTACTGTAGTGATTGAGTTTGGCTTACAAAGAAGTGCACACGATCACTCATTGTTCTTTGCATCATCTAGTTCTGGGTGCATTTTACTTGTTGTATATGTGGATGATATAGTGATCACCGGAATTGATAAAGCTGATATCATGAGGTTGGAAGCATTCCTTGGCTCGTTTTTAGACAAAGGAAATAGGACCATTGAAATATTTCTTAGCAATTGAGGTTTCTTGCAGTCATAAAGGGATCTATCTATCTTAAAGAAAGTATTGCCTAGATTTTTTAAACGATGATGGTTTTATTAAGGCAAAGACATGTGATGAGCCTATGATACCAAATGTGAAGTTAAAAGCTGAAGATGGAGACTTGCCTGAGAATCCTAAAAAGTATAAGAAGATTGTGGAAAAATTGAACTATAAGATTGTGGAAAAATAGAGCTATCTTACTATCACTCGTCCCGATATTGCCTTTCTAGTAAGTGTTGTAAGTTAGTTCATGTCATCTCCTAGAACCTCATATTGGGATGTCGTTATTGTTGCAACCAAAAGAATAAAAGTTTGAGGAGATTACTCCGTGATTATAGTGATTAGGATTCAGTTTGTATTTACTTATTTTGCGTCCTTATTTAGCCCGTAATTATTGTAAATTTACACTAGCAAAGCCTAACCTCAAGTGTATATATATACGAGAAAAAAGGAGGAAATAATATACAAGAAAACATACTTTTACCTATATACGCTTCATGGTATCAGAGCCATCTGCGTAACCTCAGATTATACTTGAAACCCACTTCAAATGGCAGATGATATCCCTAAACTTCCATCACCCGAAACTGTTTCATCACGCAGTAGTTCAAAAACTGTTGAATCAAATAACCAAGCTATCATTCAATATCAAAACGAATCTACCCATTTTAATCCCAGCATCATTCTGAATGAAGAGAATTATGATGTCTGGTCACAAATTGTTGAAATCTATATTGCAGCTAGGGAGAAACAAGAGTTTATCATGGGATTAGACCCACCTCCTGCCATTGGCGATCCTAAATATCAGAAGTGGAATGTTGACAATCAAAAGGTGTGTGGTTGGCTGCTCACCAACATGAAACTAGAGCTGATGAAGAGATATTTGTGATTACCTATAGCTAGAGCAACCTGGATAGTTTTATCCAAGGCGTATTATGATGGAAGCGATGAAAACCATATTTTTTCATTGTATAAGAAGACATGGATGCTTAGACAAGCTGGTCAGACCTTAGCCATTTACTTTGGTGAGCTTTCTGAACTCTTTACCGAGTTGGATTATCGTGAAATTGTTGTTATGAAAGATCCTGATGATGTGGAAATATATGAGGATTCAGTTGAATGTAGGCATGTTTATATATTCTTAAACGGTTTGGATTATGATTATGACCAAGTTCGCGCTGAGATTTTAATAATGGAACCCAGGCCATGTCTTGAAAAAGCATATGCCTATGTGCACAGAGAAGCTAATCGAAGGGTCCTACATCAAACTGAATCAACTGGAGAGGCTACAGTACTCATGGCCAAGGGTGGAAAATTTCGTAAGGAAAAGAACTATGGGAACACCGAAAGGAGCTATGAGGTTTCCAAGTCTTCTGAAAAAAAGGGAGATAATCAATTGTACTGTACAGATTGCGAGATGGTTGGTCACACAGCTGCACGTTGCTATACCAATATAGGATATCCATCACGGTGGGATCCCGAAAAAGCACTTAAGCACAAAGGGAAGGGAAATCTTATAGAGGCTTCCTTATCAAAAAAATAGGTTGATGAGGGGGAGAAAGAACATTCAACTGTCCTGAGTGTCATATCTACTGGTAAGTCTTTTAAAGCTTCCTCTCTGTCTAGTTCAGATACTTGGATTATTGATTTAGGAGTGACTGAGCATATGACTTCTAATTGTACTGTGAAAGATATGCACAAACCAACCATCCATGAAGTCAAAACCGCGAGTGGTGAAATTGTAACTGTAATTGGTGAAGGTTCTAAAACTTTAATT
Organism: Erythroxylum rufum; assembly: GCA_027478365.1. NCBI lineage: Eukaryota > Viridiplantae > Streptophyta > Magnoliopsida > Malpighiales > Erythroxylaceae > Erythroxylum > Erythroxylum rufum. Next base: position 52,280,293 of record JANIHZ010000209.1, on the reverse strand, counting down.
GAATTAAACCTAAACTCCAATCTTATTGTTCCCTCTTTAAATTATAGCCTATTATCTGCTGCGCAAATAACAACTGCACTTCAATGCAACGTAATATTTTGGCCTTATTTTTGTGTTTTTAAGGACATCAAGACGAGACAGACAATTGGCTGTAGCACTAGGAAGGGAAATCTATATTATTTGGATCTTAAGCCATCATCTTCGAAAGCTCTGGCAATGACATCATGTTTATTTGCTACTTCATCTAGTATTTCTGAACTTTGGCTTATTCATAAACAATTTGGTCATGCGTCGTTTGGATATTTGAAACATTTATTTCTGAATAAATTTGGGAATCTTGATTTGAAATCTTTTGAATGTGATGTGTGTGCTTTAGCAAAACGTCGCCGTATGAATTTTAAGTCTCATGTTAATCGTAGTCTTAAACCATTTATGCTTGTTCATTTTGATATATGGGATCTTTGCAAAATTTCGACTTTAATGGTGCAAAATGGTTTGTGTCATTCATAGATGACTGTAGTCGTATGACATGGATTTGTCTCATGAAAAATAAAAGTGAAGTCTGTGATTTATTTCAAAAATTCTTTGTCATGATTTCAAATCAATATAATATGAAAATACAAGTCTTAAGAACCGATAATGGCGGCGAATATGTGAATCATGAATTGTCGAATTTTTTAGTAAAACATGGTATTATTCATCAAACCTCATGTCCTTACACCCCACAACAAAATGGTATTGCTGAACGAAAAAATAGGCATTTGTTAGAAATGACAAGGTCTATGTTGATTGGGTCTAGAATGCCACTACAGTTTTGGGGCGAAGCTATTACTGCATCCACTTACTTGATAAATCGACTTCCTTCAAAGATTTTGAACTTAAGAACCCCTCTAGACGAATTGGCTAATCATATAACTATGCCTTCGATTTCAAATTTGTCTCCAAAAGTATATGGTTGCACTGCATTTGTACATGTGCATTCTAATGAACGAAAAAGTAAACTCCATCCACGAGCATGTAAGTGTGTGTTTGTCGGGTATGGGGTGAATCAAAAGGGTATAGGTGTTATAGTCCTACTTTATAGAAAATGTTTGTAACTAGAGATGTAACATTCCATGAAAATACTTTTTATTATGATAAGGAGGCAACTGCAAGTAAGGGGGAGAAATATGAATTAGAATACTTGCAATTCACTAGAAACGAAGGGAGTGAAAATCAATTTGAAAATGAAGTACATAATTTTCGTAAACAAAGCGTAATGCATGGTGTATATGAGGAAAAACACATTGCATAGTTTACGTGAACAAAATGATTTTGAAACCATGGATTCTAGTATAGTAAAGAACAGTACCATCCACGAAAATAAAGACTGTTTTTTACCACAAATAGAACCCATGCATGATGAAATTTTATATGATGAAAGTCAAAGTAATGAAATACAAAGTGAAGTTAAAGATGGACATGATCACCGTATGGCCCTAGGAGCTGAGGACGAAGAAGAAAATATAGATGAACTTCCTTCAGTACAGCCACGTATGTCTCGACTTGAAGTTGAAGAAAAACGATCCTTACCAAACAGAACCACTCAAGGTAAGCCAAAACGGACATATAAACCAACACTATCTTCTACCCCAAGATACCCTCTTACTAATCACATGTCTTATCACAGGATTAGTAGGGAATCTCAGTCTTTTTTGAATCAAATATCTGCAGTTTCTATTCCTTACAATATGCAGGATGCTTTGGAAGACCCAAGGTGGAGAAAGGCAATGGAAGAAGAAATGAAATCATTAGAAAAGAATGAAACATGGGAAATGGTAGACTTACCCAGTGAAAAAAAGGCAATCGGATGTAGATCGATTTTCACAATAAAATATAAGGCCAATGGCGAGATTGAAAGGTTTAAAGCAAGACTTTTAGCAAAGGGGTATAGCCAAGTATATGGAATAGATTATGATGATACTTTTGCACCTGTTGCAAAAACCAATACAGTACGTATACTTCTTTCTCTTGCCGTTAATTATGATTGGCCATTGTATCAATATGATGGGAAGAATGCTTTCTTACATAGTGTTCTTGAAAAAGAAGTATATATGGATTTACCATCTGGTTATAGCTTGAAGAAGGAAGGAAGTAAAAGGTCTGTAGGTTGAAGAAATCATTGTGTGGATTGAAACAATCCCCTAAAGCATGGTTTGGAAGGTTTACAAATTCCATGAAAGTTTTTGGTTATAAACAATGCAATTATGACCATACCTTGTTCTTTAAAAGGTTTGGGGATAGAATAACTTTGTTGATTATATATGTAGATGATATGATTATCATAGGGAATGATGCTACAAGAAAACAAGGCTACATGAATACTTATCAACTCAGTTTGAAATTAAAGACCCAGGAGAATTGAAATATTTTCTAAGGATTGAAGTCTTAAGGCCGAAGAAAGGAAACTTGTTGAGCCAATGGAAATACGTGTTAGAATTGCTAAAAGAAGTGGGAATGACAGCTTGTAAGCTAGCTATAGAAAAAATCAAATTGACCCGAGATTGTGAGAGTACACCAATAAACAAAGAAAGATATCAATGATTAGTAGGAAGGCTGATGTATCTTGCATATACTCATCCTGACCTCGCCTATTTAATAAGTGTGGTCCTCCAGTACATGAATTCACTATGTGAAGAACACCTTGAGGCTGTGATGAGAATCATAAAATACCTGAAGAACTCACCAGGAAAGGGAATTTTATTTTCAAAAATAAAAGATATGAAGTTTGATTGTTATATTGATGCAGATTGGGCTGGATCAATTAATGATAGAAGGTCAACTACTGGGTATTTAACATTTGTAGGTGGGAATTTAGTAACATGGCGGAGTAAGAAACAATCAGTAGTAGCAAGATTAAGTGTAGAAGCAGACTATAGAGGCATGGCAGTAGGAGTATCCGAAATATTACGGGTAAAAATCTACTTGAAGAATTGGGAATTGATTTTATTAAACCTACGAATTTGTATTGTGACAATAAAGCTACATGTGATATTGCTCATAATCCTGTACAATATGATCGCACAAAGCATGTTGAAGTTGATGGGCATTTTATCAAGGAAAAAATCAAAAATGGAGAAGTGTCAATTAGTCACGTCCGTTCAAATAAGTAATTGGTGGATATTCTAACTAAAACTGTAGCAGGTCCTGTGTTTCACAAGTTCTTAAAGAAGATAGGATTGAAAGACATTTTTTCTCCAACTTAGGGGAAGTGTTGCAACCAAAAGAATAAAAATCGGAGGAGATTACTCCGTGATTACAGTAATTAGGATTCAGTTTGTATTTACTTATTTGGTGTCCTTATTTAGCCTGTAATTATTGTAAATTTACACTAGCAAATCCTAACCTCAAGTGTATATATACACGAGGAAAAAGGAGGAAATATATACAAGAAAACATACTTTTACCCACGTACGCTTCAGTTTTAAGATAAAATTCGAGCAGATGTATACAAACAATCGCCGATTACGTTGGAGTGCAAAAGAACCAACAAGCTATGTCTCTGTGTCCCGCTATTGAGAATTGTATCTCAACTTTAGAGAATATCAGAGCAGTCTCACGCAACTAGTACCATGAGTACCATGGTTTGAAGCTTTTGTTGGTTAATTATGTTCATTAACACAAATAGTACCTTTGGTTGGCACTAACAAGATTCTGTTAATGACAATGTAGGAATATGTTTGTCCTTCTATTCTACAGGAACCATAGTGGCAGCAGAAGAAAGTCAATGAGCAGAGAAGTTGCAGTGAAAGAGTTTATTCTTGTGGTAAAGATATGTCATCAGAAGAATACTTTCGTTACTTATAAGGGCCTTTAATGATTGAAGTCTGAAATTAAGTTTTTCATCCTGCTGCAGATTAAATCAACAAAATCAGAAAAATTTACTCCGAGAATTGTGAAACAGAAGGATGATTATTTGTGTGTGGAATACCAAAGTCCCAGGTAGGTTTTACTAGGGGTGTTCATGGTAGGGTAACCTGACCCGTTCATAAGTAACCTGAACCTGAACCCTGAATGTCAGGTTCGGCAATTTCACGAACCTGAGCCTGAACCTGAACCTAAAGAACCTATAGGATCTGTTAACCTATTTTCAGGTTCGGTTCTTAGGGTAACTAGAACCTATTCATATCAATATATATGATAAAAAATAATTTAAAAAATTGGTAAAAATAAATACAAATTATTCATAAAAGTATGCATATAAAATCTATGAAAGATTAATCTAATATGTTCAACCCAAGCAAAGTAAAAATAAGTCAAACAATGTCTTATAAAAGATTCATACTAGAAAAAAAAGAGATAAATTATTAAACAATTATTCTTTGAATAGGATGTAGGATGATCCACTGTTATACATGAAGCCACATCTGTAGAAAATAAAGAATAAAAAGAGTTAAACTCGTTATTTCTTTTTTAATTGAAAAAAGAATTTTTTAATTATTTGTATATTAAAAAAGGTAAAGTAAATTAGATTACCTGATTCAATTTGCTCAAGTTCTTCAAGTCTTTCTTCCATGTAAAGAGGAGTTTGTGATTTTCTCAACCAATCTTGTCCACAAATAATAGCCTTCACTATCTTTGGAATAAGAGAGTTACGAAATGAATCAAGCACTCAACCTCCCGTACTGAAAGCCGACTCATATGTAACAGTGAGGGAATGAACTGCTCTACTAGATCTCATTGATTAAAAAATAATAAAATTATTCTTCTAACATCATTAAATCTTATTTTATCATGTTAAAATAAAAAAAAATAATAATAAACTAATAAACATAAAAAAGTATCATTTTTCTTATTGCAACTTAGTGTAGAAAATGAAATTAATATCATAGTTAAAACTTTAAATATTATATTATAAAAAGCGCATCTTTATAAAAAAATATAATCACATAGTCTATTACTAAATCAACTCATTTTTCATTCCTTTATAATAAATAAAACTATATTTGTATTTGTACAAGACAATATTTATTAGCAACTATATTATATATTTTTAGAATCAGTATTACTTGCTTGTTTAATATTTATAATATCTCATAAATATCCAAGCTAATATATGTGCCTTAAAAAACTAAAATTGTAGAATTTCTTAATAAATGTGTTTTACGCTTACTAATTTCTTTAATTAATTTCTAAATGATTATATTATTTTAGTCAATGAATTTTTTAATTAATAGTTTAATACATCGATCAATAACTTTGACACATATTAATTACTATTTAAAGTAGAAGTATTGAGTGTTATGCATTAGTTGTCACTTATAATAGCAATGTTCAATATTAAAGTTTAATAACATAGAATTAAAGTAGTTTTTTTCCCTTTTTTCTTTTTTTACTCAAGAATTAATATAATAAACACTAGTGAATTTATTATTATTAATATCCTCTTAAATTATATCTAAATATATGATAGATTTTTTTGGGTATTTTAGGTTCAGGTTTAAACCTAAACCTATAAATTAGGTTCGGTTCGGTTAACAGCTATAGGTGCGGTTAACCTAGAACCGCAAGTTAGAAACCTGAACCTAAACCATGAACCTAATTTTTCATGTTCGGTTCTAATTGAACCTGAACTCAGGCTCAGTTAACCTTATTTACAGGTTCAGTTCATGCGATTCAGGTCTGATTCACAGGTTCGCGGGTTTTCTTCAACACCCCTACACTTATGGACTCTCTCGTCAATTTATTCTAGATTGTCTTTACCCTAAAATAAAAGTTCGGATTCTCTTTCCAATATTATAGTGTCTAATACTATTCCATGAATCTTAGCCATTTATTTATGTGGATCCCGCGTGGGTCCCAAATAAATGAATATGTGACCCGCATAAATGAATGACTGAGATTTATGTGACAGAATAAGACACAACAATATTAGACAAAGGATTATGTCCTTTAAAATAGGGTTATGTTTTGTTGCCATCGGCCTTGTAGAACCCAGATCCTAAAAGAAGCCCGCAGCTCTAAATATTACCAAGAGAATCAGTTAATTGTCATAAACTTTTAAAAGCTTAACCATTTTTTTAAAGCTTGTGGTTCAAATTAATAAAACAAATATTTTATAAGTATTATGTCAGTAATTAGACATTGTTTTTACTCAATATAATTCATTAATAATGTGAAATTATTTGAAATATGATATCGTGTTAATGATTTACAAAATCATAATTTGAAATAAAAAGTTCAATAATTGTATAATAATAATATTTTCTAAAATTTAAATTAAATTACAAGTAGATTTTCTGAAAGGGATAACATATTTTAAAGTGCTGAACTTTTTGGATTTTTTTAATTCGACCAATCTTTCATAATTTTAACAACTCAATTCAAAGCGTTAATTTTGTTACCATTTTATTGATTTGGCTAATAGAATCTTCTTTGTCCATGACATGCAGACGTCTACTTGAGCAAGTAATTGCTAACTAATCATCCACTTGGACAAAAACATTGAACCTATAACCTCTTTCACACATTAAGTTTGATATTTTATTCCACATGAATAATTAATTGACAATTATTTTCAAGTTAATGCCCACATTTCATTTTAGTCAAAAAAAAAAACTAAAGAGAGTTAATATTTTGAATCGAGTTGTTAAAGTTATAAAAGTTTGATCACTTAATTAAAAAATTTTAAAAGTTTAAAAACTGAACTGAAAAAAATTTAAAATGTTATACACTTTAGACTATATTATCCCTTTTTTCTTGTAAAAGAGGTCTGAGCTCTCACTAAAATCTTAGCCTATTATCCAACAACGTAACTTTTCCAACCTATTACCCAACAACTCTACTAACTCTTCACACCAGATTAAAAACCTTTCCCTTTTAAGTATGGGATTGGTCTTTCCCCAACTGTCCCTTCCTTAAGTTATAATCATAGACCATCTTCTCCAATTCTCTAGCCTCCTCCTTTTTCATTTGACTGATGCACTCATATTTTATTATCTTTTTATACTTTTACACTTAGTTTTTATTCTCATTTGATGTCTAAATTACGTGACTTACATTGATTTTATCATTTCAAGTGTTTTAGGTGTCAAGTGAAGAAAATCATGCTAAGGAGGGAGATTTAGGACTTTTGGATGCCATTTTCAGAGTGAGGAGATCGAAATATCCTAAGGTGATCAAAGTTGCAAAAGTCCTAATCCTATAAAGAATCCTACTTTAACTAGGATTTCTACTTTTCGGAAGATTCTTGTTCGCCATTGCAGAAAATGTATCTAGGAACAATCTAGACGGTCAGAGGACATGTAGATTGTGAGAAATGAAGATTCCTAATTTTTAGAAAAAAAAGTCCTACCCTATAAAGGCCTTAATTTGGCAAGAAAAGAAAAACATCTACTTCTACTTGAAAAAGAAATCATCTCCTTGCAAAGATCCTAATTCTACAAGAAAAGAAAGACTTATTTCCACTTGTAAAAGAAACCATCTCCTTGTAAAGATCCTAATTCTAAAAGGAAGGAAAGACCTACTTCTACTTGGAAAAGAATTCCTCTCCTACAAGACCTCCTCCAATATAAATAGGGTCCTTTAGCATTAGTTTAGGGGATTCACATTTTCTCTCTTCTTTGGATGTGAATTTCTCTTCTTTTCTTTCCCTTCTACGTTTTCACTCTCTTCCTAGGTAGAACCCTAGTTTTATTTTCTTCTCTTCTTCTTCTTATACCCGAATTCTGCACTATGTTTTCTATTATGATTTTTAACTTTGTTTTAGATAGAATTATGAACTAAATTCTCTTTTCCAAATGTTGAGGCTATTAGCTAAATTCATGGTTATTTTTATAAGAAGCATACGTATATAATTGATGAATCTATGATTGGAAATTTATGCTCTTGATCTGGACATGATTGTTGAATTATGCATGTAAATTTGAAGTCATGAATTAAAATTTTGCATGAGTAATTTTTATGCTATCTGATTAATTTAATTGCTGGACAATAAATTTATTAGGTTAAGTAGCAACAACTAATTTAAATTAAAGCTTGTATGTAGGTTTTAATTAGTTGGATCAAGACATAGGTTAATTTTATGCATTCTAGCTTTGTTGAAAATTAACTTAGGCTTAGCAGACTTCATTCTAATCTTAATGCTCTTGTTATTGTGTTGTTCATGCTAGTTTTGGATTAATGCAGTAACAAAAAGTTATTGCATGCCATGCTTGTTTTGAATGCATCTATCTTTGCTTGATGAGCCCTAATTTTCCAATATAAAATATAATTCATTTTCAATGATTAAAAACAACCAAAGGATTTCGTGAAAACCTTTGCAATTGGTCTTTAATTAATATGAACTTTTTACTCAAATTTTCTTAGCAATTTCTCTCTTGAAAACTTTCGGCTTTGTTTTAATTTTCTAAATTTAAATCACATTTTCTTCTTTCTTTTCTTGTTCACTTTTTAATGCAAGCAAATAGATCCCCCAATCTGGTCCTATATCTTGTATTCAACTTTTATTTTCCCCTTTAACATTCACGCATACTTTGCTTGAAAGTAAAAAATTTTTCCTTGTGTTCTGATCTCTGTGGGGCGATACCCTTACTTCACTAAACTATAAATCAATTTAAGTAGGGGATTAAATTTGCAGGATAACGATAACCTATCAAATTTTTGGCGTTGTTGCTGGGGATCAAAGTGTTGATTTTTATCTTTCTTTTATAGTTTGCGAGTTATTTTCCTTTCTTTTTGTGATTTGGCGAGTTTTACCTTTTGTTTTGAAGGTTGTATGCCCCAATCATCCGGAGAGCAACTCTCAGATCAAGAACAAACCGAATTAGATCAATTCTAAATAGATTTCTTGATCAACTCCACATGAACACTAGCCCATACATCGTTGCACGATCCCATCATCCTTGAGCAATGCCATTCATTTAATCCATTCTTCCAACCAAACTTTGAGAAAGAGTTATCCTTCACACGTGCACAGCCCGCCGACTCATTACCATCCAACATTTACGTTGATCCTGTTCCCGACACCACTCATACTTACCATTACCAAGAAGACATAGCAGTTGCACAACAAAGGACTTTGAAGGAGTTGTTGCTCCTGACTTGGAGAACCATCCTCTCTGTATTAATTTTGAGAATGCTAACTTTGAGCTAAATCCTGGTTTTATACATTTGCTTTAACGACCTTGCAGGTGAAGATCCACATGCTCATCTTAAGAAGTTCCGCATGATTTGCAATGGAATGAAGCCAAATGGTGTGGAGGAGGAGCAAGTCAAGCTAAAAGCTTTTCCTTTCTCTTTGAAGGGGGCAGCTGAGGATTGGTTGTTCTCAATCCTATCTGGTTCCATAAGGACATGGAATGAACTTAAGAGAATTCTTTTAGAAAAGTACTTCCCAGCCTCAAGAGCCACCAACATTAAGAAGGAGATATGTGGGATAAGACAAGCTCATGGTGAATCATTACCTGAGTATTAGGAGAGGTTCAAAAAGCTCTGCAATCACTGTCCCCACCACCAAATTTCTGACCAACTCCTTATTCAATATTTCTATGAGGGGTAACTCCCCAAGATGGGAGTATTGTTGATGCAGCTAGTGGTGGAGCTTTGGTGAACAAAACACCTAAGGTGGCAAAGCATTTAATCTCTATTATATCTGCAAAGTCCAAGCAATTTAGCACACGAGTTGATCATAGACACGTGAATTAGGTAAGTGTATCCAGCTTAGAGAACAAGGTTAATGAGCTTACTTTTATGGTGCGATCCTTGATGAGAGGTGATATGCAAGCTATTGTCTGTGCTATTTGTTCCATGCATGGTCATAATGCTAATACATGTCCTACTATGCAAGATGATTCTACTAACCATGTGAATGCAGTTGGTGGTGTTTTTAATGCTAACCCACAGAGAAAGTATGATCCCTACTCTCAGACCTACAATCCGGGATGGAGGGATCACCCTAACTTTCACTATGGGAATCCTCAGCAACCTCCTATGCCGAATGGAACAAGGGCACCCAACCCTCCTGGATTTCAACTACAGCCGAACATTTCCAGACCTATGTCGCCACCTTCTAACCCTTCTTCTTCTAATCCTTCTTTGAATGAGGTTATGGATATGATGAAAACTATGGCATCTAACAC
>JANIHZ010000209.1:52058608-52068925 GCA_027478365.1 Erythroxylum rufum | reverse complement strand
AGCATATCATTGTTAAAGATTCTGATGTATTTTGTTTTAACTTGAAGTTTGTATTATGGATGATTTTACTTAGATGTGAATGTATGGCTTCCGCAACTTATTACTTTTGTCTGTCTCGATGGATCACCCTGGGTTCAGCCTTTGGGGTCGGGACTCGGGCCCAACGTTTGCCTATCTTGACTCTGTTTTGGATAGTTGGGCTCCGAAAAAGGGGTCCGGCACCGTCCGGCTGGGCTCCGGGACCGGGGTGCAGCACTTAGTGAGTAATAACTAATCTACATAAAAAGATTGCTTTAACAATAAATCAGACATAATGCATTTCAGAACAGATTTTATAATTAATAGAACTGCATAATACAAGAGGGTATAAACCCTTCAGAATCATAACATAATTTAGTTTATGTCAGAATCAAACAGATATCATAATACAAAATCAGATGACTGCTAAATCCATTTACAGAAGCGAGTAATGAGACTTATATAGAAGAGACCGAAGTCTCGACACTGAAGTGTCACAGAAGAGACCGAAATCTCAACACCGAAGTGTCAATAACTGAAGACACCGAAGTGTCAGACACCGAAGTGTCAGAGGAGCAGCTACAGACCCTTCTAGGCATGCCTATTTATCCATAACTAGGACTTAACAGATTTAAAAACAGAAATGTCTGAAATTCAATTCACATATCAATCAATGTTTTCATACATGTATTCAAACATATCACATTCTTACAGCTTTGCAAATCATTCAATGTTCCAAATCAATAGCAAACAAAACAGTTAAAGCAAAACTATCAAAAATTACTTACTAAATTACTTACAAAATTGACTATCTAAATTACTTACAAAAGCTCCCTTTTTGCTTACTGCCTCGAAGTCCCGGCGATATCTGGAAGTGGTCGCTCTATGCTTTCCTCTATAACATTTAATACAAACACATATTACTGTTGTGTATGATTATGAAATTATTTATGCACATTCATATATACTAAATATATGTGATGCATGTTTATGATAAATTCTGGGTTTCTTATCCTTAATCTTGTCACATCATCAATAATGTGAAACCATACTAAATTTCTCAATCCAGATTTATTTCACAACCAACTTTCAGGTCCACTTTGCTCAATTATTCTCATTGGGAAGGTGAGGTAATTTGATGACACTTCCTTATAGAAGTTTTTTCTCCCAAGTCTTAAGTTTCTAATGATACCAAGACCATTCCATTTGGTTCTGTATACTGAAAGTTTTACTCAAAAGATCTTAAACTGTACTTAAGCTTCATCATAATTCTTATCTCAACTTCAAATCAGATTCTGAAATTCTTATAGGCAGAATTAGAATTTAATCTCTTCAAAAATTTTGTATCACTAACTCTCTAGTTTAATTCAAATCAAGAATCATCCCATTATGAGCTCTACAGGACAAGATATCAGCAAAATACCGAAGTATGTTCAGTAAAATATTTCAGTTCATACTATTCCATAGATTCCCTCACTTTGATTCAATCCATATTTTCAAATTCAATTCATATGGCTACCAATTTTTATGCAGAGGTAGAAAAATGTGTTAGAAATCTATTCATTCAAGTCTCATGTCATTTGGAGGTTGGATGACAAAGTTATGGTCAAAAGAAGCAAAGGTGTTCAGGGTGAGTCAACCCTTCGGGCATACCAACAATGGCATGACGGTGACTCCCAACATACCTAACAAAGTCACCGTAGTGCTTTTAAACCTCCAAACACAATCTATTTCTTCCTCTCATCTCACGATCGCGACATCCCAACTTTTTCAACAACTATTTTTCTAGAAACTCAACTACAGATTTGCATATTCTTACCTCTCTTCCATTTTTCTCCAGATTTCTCACTTCTAACTTATTCAATGAACACATATAACACTTAAACTAATTCTTATACTTCCATTTCAGCTCATCATAACTCAAACAAATCAAAAAAACTCCAAGATTCAATAAAAACATGAAAAAAAATTCGAATCTCATCCACGCAACTTCCAATTTTCTGCATTTTCTATCTTCTGTCATTTTCAACAACACAAGTACTTCAGATCATTCATTATCACAACCTCACCAAAAGCTACATTCCATATCATTAAATTCATTTGAAACCATTTCTGCCAACACTTAGCAGATTCATGCATGTATAGTGAAAACAAACTTATTCGTATTTCACACTATCACCGAAATGCTTCATACACAAATCATGCATGAATTCCTTTCTCAACCGTGAAACATCATTAAACTTATTCACTGCACCAGAAACTTAAAATTTCACTTACCTTGCTTTTAGAAAAAACCACCAGCAATGAGAGCGAAAAGCAACGTTCGATGTTGAGGAAAAACCAAGCAAAACCGAAGAACAAACAATAAGCTTCATCTTTCTCAACTTGTGATTACGTGTTTAATTAACTCATTGACACATGGTCCCATTGCATGTGACCATTTGTCATCCATAAAGAAGTGCTACATGTCCAAATACCATTGGTCTATTTTTCTTAATATTCCAAAATTTTCAGAAAAATTCCTAAAATTTTCAAAAATTCCGAAATAATGCCAATAGCCTTCGAATGAGTTTTTCACAATTTAATCGAATTTATAAATCCATTTTACTAGGAAAATGTAATTGAATGCATGCACAATTTATTTGTATGTGTCAAAATTCATAAGCACATATTAGTGAATACTCAATTATGTAAAGCATAAAGTGCATAGAAATTCCTAAATTTTCTAACCCCTAATATGGGGTGTCACAAAGGTGATAACCTAGTGAATCTTGAGATGGTTCTGAGGCAAGAGGATCAGTGAAATATGCTGTAACATTTTCAAGGTTAGTTTCTACTTGGTTAATGGCTTTAAATCTGGTATGATGGTTGTCTTTAGTGGAATAAGAGTTTCTGGGGGTTTGAGAAAATTTGGGTAGGTAGCCGTGTTTGCGATAGCATTTAGCTTCTATGTGGCCACTATTGCCACAAAAAGTACACATAGGTTTCTTGTTGGGATAGAAAGATCATTTAGGGTCAGACTTAGTATAGAAGGCTTGGGGTTCAATAGAGGGTATGGAGAAGGAGTGCTGAAGAGTAAGATTTAGTTGTCTTTTATGTTAGGCAACCATGGCAAAAACCTTCTTAATGTTGGGCAAGGGGTCCATAAGTATGATGTGAATTTAATAGTTGAAAAGGACTCATTCAAACCTCTAAGCATCTAATGACACAATCACCATCTGGATAGGATTTTATGGTAGCTCAAAGATCACATAAACACTATGGTTGACAGCTACATTTAGGGAGAGGTCTGAGGTTGAAGAACTCATCCCATAGCATTTTTAAATGGCTATAGTAGTCTGAGGCAGAAAGGGTTCCTTGACGGAAAATGTAGATTTCCACTTGTGGATCTGATATTTTGAAGGAGTCAGCCTGAGAAAATCTTCCTTCTAGGTCCTTCCAAACATCCAATGTGAATCAAACCATATCACACTTTGTGTTATGGATTCAGACACTAATCTTAAGAGCCAAGATAGGACCATTATGTTACATCTTTCCCAATATATAAATGAGGGATCATCTCTGTCAGGCATAAGTATGGTACCATCAATAAATTTTAGTTTGTTTTTGGATAGAAGGGCCATTCGCATGGATCTTGCCTATAGATGGTAATTGGTACCAGTGAGAGGAGAAGAAACAAGAATGAGAGAGGGGTTTTCATTAGGGTGTAAATAATAGGGACTAGCTGGATGATCCTCAAGTCTGTAATTATTTTGGCCTTGATTTGTACTGACATGGACATATAAGGGGCCTGACATGACAAAGGCAGGAAGAAGGAAGAACTAAAAAACCGAACAGCTAAAAACCAATGAAAAGGAGAAAACAAAAAAAAGAAGGATAAGAAGCTAGTTTGATGACCAAGAAGAAGGAAACAAAACAAAGAACTGTTGTGGTGCTCTGATACCATAATAGAAAAACAGTAGAAAGAATAAATGGCATCAAAATTCTATTGAATGGTTTGTTGCCTATGTATAGGCTCGTACATATACTTGAAACATATTATAACAAACTACAAGTATGTAGGAATAAAGCAACAACTTTCTGTTATAGTAATTAAGGAAATAAAGAAAAAGAAAAAAAAAGTGAAGAAAAGAAACATAGAGAATAATCAAAATGGACCAATAAACATAGATACAACCGAAAAGGGCAAGTTGTCTCTTAAAGGGTTGACGAACCCAACCCCCTAGTCTTCCAAACACAGAAACACATCGTTTTGAGAAACTTAGGGTTCATCATCATCGAAGCTCTCTTGAGGGCTTGATAATAATTATTAATTTTAAGTTCCAATGGTAACACGACCATGTAGATGACAAATTTCATAACTAAAAGAATGATATACTATTGAAAGTTTTCTTTAAATAAAACGAGTAATGTTTATAAAAATTAACAGAAATTTGCTCCCCATAACGCAAAGCAACAAGCACATTCTCATGTGGTAGGGAATCAGAGGAAGTTTCCCCTTCAAAAAGACGAAGACATGCCAATGCATATATGTGCCGAATGCACAAAACCCCAAAACTTTGTTCCTGTATGTTTTCCATAAATAGCATTTTCAAACATGACATTCAACTTCATTTTTAGCTGAAGAGAGGACAACATCTTCTCAATCTCAACCTAACCCAAGATTTTGCCATGTCATTCAAAATGCCTCATCATAGATATTGAGCTTCGGCATTATAAGGGCAAAGGAGTACGGATCCACTTACAGTTAGCTCAAAATAAGATATATAGATGTACGAGGGATGATAATGGATCAAGCTGATTTCTTAAAAAAAAAAATAAAACAATGTCATTTTGTGTTATTAGGCTCTGAGCAGCCTGAGCCTTAGTCCAGGTAGCTTAAGCCTGAGGCCCGACCTATTAAGTGCAACAATATGGGGCACTGGATATCCTGTGTTAAACCTATTTAGTGATTCTTGATTAATATAAATTAGAATTTGTAGTTGTCATGTTTTTAAATACGTAAACTATTGGACGTATGAATATTCTAAAATTATATGTTTAAAGTAAATTATTTAATAAGTTAATAAATCAAAATTAAGTGATATTTGACTTAAATATGTTTGTAAGCCTAATATATAACCCCTCATATTGAGAAGCTCTTGAAATTTTAATTTTACCTATTAAATCACTAAACTATATATTTTTCTTTATACAAAGTAAGCATTAGCTTTGTTGAAATAATGACAAGGTGTGGTCTAATTATGAGACCTTCCTCTATATTTTTATTCTCTTCTTTTTCTTTAAAATTGTTCTTAATACAACTGAAAGGATGTAAAGTTCATCAGTTTTCTCAAGAAAACACAAAATTGGACTTGTTTAGTCTTATAAATGTTAAAAAATCAGTGTAAGATTCGATCCCGAGCATAATATAACAAATACAAAAAAATTTATTTCATTCTTTTAAAGTTGAAGTTAAGATCACTTTAAATTTTATAGCATGATTAATGGATGAACACAATAAAACATAAATTATAAATTCATACTTTATTGTATAACTTGATTCTTTTCTTGAAGTTTTCCTCAAACTATTACTAAACCCGATTCATCATAACCATTATAGTCATACATGTGTTTGGCATCTGTTGTTATCCACACTAACATGTTGAAAGGCTCTTACTAATGTAAAGAGGGTTAGCTAAGAAGTGCTAACTCTATTAGAGCCTAAACCTATTTATAATAGAGTTTGGACCTTTTGGTAATTTAATTAAAATAAAATTTTAATTTCAATTAAAATTAATTATAACTAAATACTAATTGAGCCCAAATAAGATTTATCATCGCATATTGATCCTTATTTATTAAATATCTCATAATTAATTTTAAAATTTCTCAAACTTTACAACTAAATCTAACTTTATTATACTACATTTTATCTTTTCAATTGTTCTTTATGTGTAACTCAATAGGTTCTTAAATATGTTGGCAATAGATATAAATATAATCCAAGGTCATATTTAAGATTAGATAAGTTAAACACTTTTTATTTATTTTTAATTTTATTAAATAATTTATATCCATATAATGTTATGATTAGATATAGAGCATAAAAATAATGTTTATTATATTTTAGTCCAATCATATTAGTTCCCACCATTAGTAATTGATTCTATTAATGATATTTGAAAATTATTTTTAAAGTGTCATTGTACCTTGGCCAAATATTTTTTAAATCAATACTAATTAAGATCAACAAAACATTTCTAATCACTTTAGGATCCTATATTAATCACTTAACTATCTATATATAATTTCTATTATATCTAATAGCTACTGATTGAGCTACCACTAGTCAGAATATGACATATGTAGTATTAAAAACATAACAATCCTTATATAAGATATTTTAGAGATCTCAAGTTAAAAGATTACTTATGCAGTTATCACAATGAGAATTTTTACAGATATACAAATAATGTTCAAAATGTAAATCTTATATAGAGTCAATTTAGTGAACTTGTTCTCTAAAAAACACTTAAATTTTTAAGTATTTCTATATTTTAGTCTATGAGATCAACTACTTCCTTCATAAGAAAGAAATATAAAACGTACTAGTCTTTTTATGCATTAATAATGTATAATCTCAATAAGATAATAACTTGGAATGATTTAAAGATAATTAATCTCATAATTATGATCTCATCATAATTTTATTTGTAATATATATTTATCCTATGAACTTTATCATATACATTTAAATATTTATAAGATAAATAATTATTTTAAATAATTATGTCACTAAACTACAATCAACTAACTCACTATAGGGCATAAACCAATTACCTATCACTCTCACTGCCAATCATTAAAGTATCTTATACCATATCACCATATGAGGATCAAGTTACTATTAGTACAGTGGTTTGATGAGAGAATTCTATAAGATTCTTTATAATGAGCACTTGTTTACATCTTACAACTTTCATCTTAATTATTTATCATCATAGTTAAAACAAACTTCCAAAATATATATTTGGATCTTTGATGAGACCTTAACTCCTTTTACATACCCAATGACTCTAATGTTCCATAGCATATCACTACATGAACAATGCAAGGAGCTATATCAAGTTCATTAAAGAACTTATTGATCCAAATAATCTTCACTAAATAAAAAAAGTTATTATGACTTAATTAACACTCAATGCTATATTGGAACCTTTCCAATTCTCAGAATAATCGTTCTAAGTCAAAAATATTTTAATAAGAAATTACTTCTAAAGTTAATATCCATATAAATTTGAACTTAAATATAAACTCATTATAGTATAATAGATATCTTAATACTTCAAAAGAATCAGATATATTAATACTAAATATTTTTAGTTCATTATCTATGTACATAGACTAGAATAGGCACACAACTTTCGTATCTATCTCTATAGATCTAATTATCATAATTAAGTTCTTATATTTCCAAATCTAATAAGAATTATTCTTGGACTATCATATATTCGAGAAATTGAAATTATGAATAGTATGTGCCTAAACACTTCCTTTAAAAAGTATAGCTATACTCCTAGTAACTTTCTTGTAGACATTATAAATTCACAGTCATCTCCAAAACAAACTCTTTGGATTCATTATGAAAGTGAATCTTTCAATATCTTGTAATCTTTCAACTATATATCAAATGTATCAGTAAAGACATTAGTTTCAATTGGATATATTATCTTGAAATTTGAACTTTAGAAACTTCATCTTACTCCCAATAATAATTTTGAGAAACATTGTCCAATTAGTATATATTGAAACAAACAATTTGTTTAACATATTTCTAAGATTATATCTAACTTTTTAGATGCCTCATAATTTTCTATTATCCAAGTTACTTCTAAACTTATTTGAAAAATATATGCTTCAGCTAAGCATCACATCCTAAAATTATTAACTTTGACTCTTTCAAAGTCTTAGCATCCATTATCTAATATCAAATTTTGTTAATTAATTTAATTGGAGATATTGACGGTAAATTGTTGTATTAGGCATAAGTATAGAAGAAATAAATATTTCATCATACAATATTTCATATTGTATTTATTTTTTACACAAATTCTTACCATTCTGAAATTTAGTGGAGGCATTCTTCAAAGAAGATCATTCCATATAGATAATTAAAAAGTTTAAAACTCACTATAGCACTCTCTTCAAAGTGTTTCAATATTCTCAATGCTTAATTTATGCTTAGATTTAAATAATTTAATCTTTTGAATATTTTAAATCAATATTTCATTTAATACATATGACCGTAGTATATAAGGTCATTAGCAAATTTAATGAAGTACAAGTATTCTTCTTTTCATCAATTGTTATTATATCCGACACATTACATGTATAAAACAAAATGATTTGACACTATCATCATCCTTTCATAAAGGTTAATTTGGTTATTATTCAACCTAAGAAGTTTTACTAGTTTCATATGATTCATAATCAAAAGAAAACATGTATTATAGTATAAAACTTTATGATTCTTAGATTGATTTAATCAATATGGCATAATAGGATTGTCTCGGTTAACTTAACTTTGTATTCTTGCCACTTATGTTAAGTATAAGTCTTCCTTGATCCAATACTAACAAATTATTTATATAAACATAGATTAACTACTTGTACTTTATAATCTATTTCTTACCATGCCTTGAACATTGTAATAATATTAAATCTAAATTCATTATCAAATGCTCAAAAATATGGATTAAAATATATATGATCTCTATCACATCATGTATTGGAAAGAAAATTCATACAATCATTTTTCTTTTATTAATAACTATTATCATACTATTGCAAATACCTTTAATTGAAGTATATGTTTATGCTTTTAATAGGCTAAAATTGAGTGAAATGATTCCATCAAAGTACTATTTCTTTTAGCTCTACTCTATAAATCTCTTGTATCGTGTTATCATGGTGTTAACATATACCTTCCATATTGTCATGAAAATTTATGAGACATTAATCAACTCAAATTTTCATTATATTTTGTCATCTATATGATATTAATATATCTCCAAAACATTGTTATCAAAGTCTTAAGCCAATTGAACCAATTAATTTTTTAGTTCAGTTTACTTTAATAACCCTTATTATTGAAAATTAACGAGTTTATTAATTAACTAACAGGTTTTCATAAACTAACCAATAAATCAATTGGCTTTCATTTAACAGTTTCCTTCTTCAATTAAACTTCAACTTCTCTAATGGGCGAGGATAGTTTGCTTCTTCAGTCTTAATTCAAATTCTTTAATTTTGTTCAACCTTTATTATATACCAGTTTTATGACGATCTAATAAAAGATTAAATCTTTAAACCTTAAACATTTATCTTATTGGTTTAATTTTCAATTCGATTTTTAAAATATTGCATAATAGACATACAATTCTATCTGTTTTTACTAACTCTTCTTAAAACTAACCTACATCTAAGAAATTTGGTTTATTAAAACTTAGTATCAACTATATTAAACAAAGGCAATTTCTACTTAAAATAAAATATAAATATAAGAAAAGCAAGTAAATGGTTATATGCTATGATAACCATAGAAGAACAGGATTTTAATCATATATTTGATTATTTTCACTATTTTATTTAAAATAGTAACCCTTAAAATTATTCAGAAAGATAACTCAAAATAGTAAACCTCATCTATCTTTAGCAAACTATTAGAATTAGGAGGGAGGTTTGCAATATCAAGGGATGGGTTTATATTTTACAAGTATCATTTTTCTCTCAAGTTCCATCTATAGATCTTGTTGGTGGAATTTTACAAATTTGATGATCACCTTTATTCGTGGTCTAGCGTCTAAAGGAATAGGAGAAGGATTTTTTTAGGGGATGTATCATACAAAGTGATAACTTTTTCAGTTCCTCACAACTTGTCACTAACTACTACGTCTTTAGTAAGTGTGAATATTTTAATAGAGAGAGGAATAGATTCTAAATAAGGGAGACCATTGGATGCCTCAAGGGTAGAAAGGTCTCCAACTTAAGATCTTTTATGTATGGATAATTTGAATCATTGAAAGCATTTATGAATACTTCCCCTATTATTGCACATCAAATTTGTTGGACCCTGAATTTCTTGTTTTGGAGATTTGATTTATTAAACGATATTAAATGAGAAAATATAGTATGGTTCTTGGTGATGAATGAAAAGCATGAATGAATCTATGAGCATTTAATGAAATGAAAGATATTTGAGTCTTCTTGTGTGTTGCATAGGTTTTATTAGGGTAATGTTAATTGGGGTAATTGCAA
>JANIHZ010000209.1:51980249-51992880 GCA_027478365.1 Erythroxylum rufum | reverse complement strand
CAACACCAAAATCATTCCTCGATCAGGGAAAATGCCATAATAGTGTCTTGATAGGTTCTTATAATCTCTAAACGTTATCTAGAACCATTACATAACACGCACGCATCTATTTTGAAGATATTTGAACGGAGCTAGAAAATTAATAATGTGGCAATCGGAAATGCATTTTCAGATTCCAATTCGATGCAGCATTATTGATGTTAAGCATCTTTTATCCCAAGTTTTTAGTTCCATCTTTTCTAGTATTATTGTTGTATTATTCTTTTGCTCTTTATATGATATCCCGACTAGAAAAACTTTCTTTCCCCAGTTGTACCTGCTGCACTCCATATCCTTATATTAACTACTCGCTTCTTCCTATTAAAAACCAACAAGTTCAAGGAATTCGTAGCTTGAAACGTACCAGACTAAAAGTCGACCAATCCAAACTCTTTGAAAGTTTAGTTAGAAGAGTTTTCGCATTACTCTGTTAGTACTATTGGAGAATGAATGGAAAGAAAGGTAGCATTCAGATCAACATTCCGGCACCGACCACCAAATCCAAGCATATGGAAACTGGAAGGAAACAGGAAAATTGCTCCGTTGGGTTCTCCTGTGAAGCTTGGATTTGGAGAGTCTGGGAATTTGCCAAAGAAGACACTAACAGAATTACGTTCTCATTCAAAGTGGGGTTAGCTGTTCTTTCAGTCTCTTTACTCATACTGTTCCGGGCACCTTACGACATTTTTGGCACCAATATCATATGGTCTATCCTCACTGTTGCAATCATGTTTGAGTATACAGTTGGTATGCTTCACAAATATATATACATGTATATGTATCCTATGTGTCTTACGTACTTTTTCTGCATGCACAATAATATGATTATTAACTCAAATTTGGGTCATCTATCTTGCTCTTATTGTCTGTTGGTTGTTGATGATGAACTTCATTTCTAAAGGCTCAACCTTCAACCGAGGATTTAATCGAGCATTAGGAAGCTTACTGGCGGGAATATTGGCTATTGCAGTTGCTCAATTAGCTATATGCGGTGGCAGGATTGCTGAGCCTATTATAATTGGCATAAGCATTTTCGTGATAGGTACAAATCTATATTTCTAAGAGATTAGCAAAAGGGGGACTAGAAGGAATTTAATTAGGCTGAAAAAAATTTATGTTCAAACATTTTTTGCAGGGGCTGTTACGTCGTTCATGAAGTTATGGCCATCACTTGTGCCGTATGAGTATGGATTCAGGGTCATACTCTTCACCTACTGTTTGATCATAGTCTCTGGTTATCGGATGGGGAATCCTATCAGGACTGCAATGGATCGCCTGTACTCCATTGCCATTGGAGGGTTTGTTGCAGTTTTCGTGAACGTGCTGGTTTTTCCTATATGGGCTGGTGAGCAATTGCATAAGGAGCTAGTTAAAAGCTTCAACTCGGTGGCTGACTCTCTTGAAGGTAAGATAATTTGGTCATTCTCCACATTTGGATCCCGCAGTATAGATAATTTAGCAACTCATCATGAGAAGGCCAACAGTTAACGTTGATGCTATCTCAACTGGAACATAAATTGTTAAGAGACCACTAAATCTAATATTTTTTAATTTTATTTATTAAAAAAAAAAAAGATTTGAGTTCTGCAAGACACTTGGACACTGATGCTACGTTTTCAAGTCTGAAATTTTAGAATGTGTCAAAAAGTATCTGGAAGATGAAGGGTTAGAGCATCCAGAATTCTCCAAGACGGTGATGGATGAGTTCCCGGATGAGCCCGCTTATAAGAAATGTAGAAGTACCCTGAACTCTTCCACGAAACTGGAATCCCTGGTACATATCTACATGCTTGAATCAATTTCAATTTTTCTAAGCAGGATTCCTACGTATTAAATGACAATATTATTGTTTCTTTCTGTTTTCAAACTAAAAAAGGCTAATTCAGCAAAATGGGAGCCACCACATGGCAGGTTTCGACATTTCTTCTATCCCTGGTCTGAGTACGTTAAAGTAGGAGCAGTTCTAAGACACTGTGCTTATGAGGTCATGGCCCTTCATGGGGTTCTGCACTCTGAGATTCAGGTATAACAAATCTTCCATCTCTCACTATATGTTGGGGTACGAGTTTGAACATATTGACGTCACCGTGTTTATGCAACTGGTAAACATTAGTTGCGTATCAATGTCTTCACATAAATAGGATATTCATATTCATCTTTAGGGGAATCAGTTCCCGACAAGACATTAACATATATACCAACAACTGGAGAATCTTCTATAACAATCAACATGAAAGAATACATGGAAAGAGAACTAGGACCATGATACAGCATCATCAGAACATAGCATTTGTTCTGCTGATTGGCTTGCATTGATTAAGGGATGATATATAGCTAACCCTGATGGACACAATTCTGAAGATATATTCTATTGCTCTTTGTTCTTTGTTCTTTGTTCTTTGTATCACAACACCGGCCGCGTTACCATAATATGTAATAAATGTTCCAATATTCCCCTGACTTGTTCATGCCAATTCGAATCATGTTCTACAACTTCTTTCAGTAAACCGGAAAGTGCAAAGCCTAAAACTTCTTGTTCTTTTCCATTGAACCATTATGTCTATTAGTTGATTACATAAGCCTAAATCTAAACTCTCTTATGCTTTGCACTCGTCCAAGGACTCCCTTAGGTTTCAATTTGGACTCGAACTCCCTTGAATTCTATACACTCAGTCAAAATTTTCCATCTAATTTTAGGTAATTTAACTAAAACGAAATCATTTCTACATATGGTAGGGTTTCTTGATAACCTAAGCTATAATTTGCGAAGTGAAATTGAATTTCTTGGTAACCTAAGGTATAATTTACAAAGCGAAATTGAAACAAAGTTCAAAATATATTTTAATAAGTTGAATCATAATCTACGATACTTAAAATATACCTTTACTATTAGATGTAGAAACTACATAGTTTTAGCGAAACCCGTTATCAAGCTAATAGAAGTATAGTAAAGAAAAAGAAGAAGAATAAGAAGAAGCTTGTAAATAGGTCTCGTATATACAAGAGGAAGAGAAATACTGATTGCAGACCGAAATTATCCAGCCTTTTATTCACCCCAACAACTTCCGCTACGTAACTAAGATTTTTCACCCTCTTTTCAATCATCTGCTACTGTGAAAAAATATGCTAGACGTGCTCAATTGGGTAAAAATTTGCAGTTCTTTGTTCTCCTATAGGCACCTCACAACCTTCGGATCACATTTCAGTCGGAGATTTTGGATGCAGCAACACAAGCTGCAGAACTAGTTAGGAGCTTGGGAAAGGACATAAGTAACATGAAACAAAGACATAAAACCTCGTTGATGAAAAGGGTCCACATCTCAACCGAGAGACTTCAACGTGCCATGGACACACATTCTTATCTCCTGATACCTCATTTGGAATCTGTGGATAACTATTCCAAGCCACTACCCAAGTTATCACATACAATCTCGAGCATTCTAGATGGCTCCCTAAACGAGATGATGACAGAATTCGATGCTAGCAAACAAGAAAATTGCGTAAGCCAATCAACAGAAGCAGTACCTACAGCACAAACACAGCTGACGGAGTCTTACCATGAGATGATGAGGAAGCAGTCGAGGAGGCTTCATTCATGGCCCTCAAGAGAAGTGGATGCTTTTGAAGATGAAGGAGTTTCTGCCATGGAGTTTCAGCCTAGAATGAAGGCGTTAGAGAGCACTGCTGCACTTTCACTTGCCACTTTTACTTCACTGCTTATTGAGTTTGTCGCTAGGCTTGATCACTTGGTTGAAGCAGTTGATAACCTGGCCAACATGGCCAAATTCAAGCATGATGGTGTATAGAGGATTCGTCCCCACATTTATAAGTAAAACAGATTTTGACTACTCTATGTAACCAAAACGAGCTTAATAAAGAAAGGCCCTTTTTCATCTTTATTGTCAAACTCAAAACGTTATAAGTTTCATGAGTTCTCTTTGGAATCAAAATGCTGCTTAGCTCGACCATTCAGGCTTCTATGTAGTTGGAGCT
Organism: Erythroxylum rufum; assembly: GCA_027478365.1. Lineage (NCBI taxonomy): Eukaryota > Viridiplantae > Streptophyta > Magnoliopsida > Malpighiales > Erythroxylaceae > Erythroxylum > Erythroxylum rufum. The sequence continues at coordinate 51,988,848 of JANIHZ010000209.1, read as the reverse complement.
TATCTTTGAGGCTAATGAATTACAGTTGGATGGTCATGTTCATACTTTCTATTTTCAAAGAACAACTTTGATGGGAAAAACAGAATTTAACCCAAGTCATAAACCTTATAGTGAAGCATTATAACAACAGCTTGGCATATATGTTTGTTACGAACCTTCAAGGACCCTAAAACTAATTGGCTTATATCTCTAGCAATGAAAGTTGCAGAATAGGGAACCATAGTTCCAATGCTTGACTTGGACTAGGACAAGGAATCCGCGTCCAATTGGCTAAGCAAAAGTATCAACTCAACCATTCCCTCAAACAAGATTAAAATCGGATACTGAATATTGCTGGGCTTTTTATCCGTTGGTACGAACAACAGGACATCTAACTAGCAGAAATGCAATAATATTGACCAGACATCCAAAGATAATATATGAAACAGAGTATTGTAGACAGTTCCCCTTGTCTAAACTTTACTGCAGCCTATAATCATTTCACTTTGAAACAGATACATAAGCAAACTAATCCCAGACAAAGGATATATTATTACCAGAATGTTTGACAAACTGACCTCATTTTACAGGCATCAGCCTGTATGTCAGCATCCTGCCAGACATCTATGCTTATATACAGGAAAAAAACATCAGAAACCTGACTCTAGGCAAGTCCTACTGGATTCCCCCAAAACACACACAAGGATTGTTGAACCTCTTACAACTTCTTGCAATTTAAACAATACATGAGCAACGAAGTTCTAACACCAACAGGCAATAAAGTAAATTTCTGGGCTATACAAATAGGTAAGAGACTCGTCCATTGCAAGGGCAATAAATGAACCTCACATCCAGCTCTGAAGCAAGATATTGGATTCGTTTGGCTCCGACAATTTGCTGGTCGCTGTGTGCTTGATGGTTGAATCAACATCAGACCCACCTGCCAGCATTGCCATCAAGCTGCCACCATGCACCCTACCTTCTGGTAGGGCAACTGACATTGATGACATGCCTGCTTCCACAACAGAGATATAGGCACTTGTAACCCCATCTTGTTTCGAATCAGAAGTATTTCCAGCATCACAGGCGATGTTCACAACATCAACATTCATGTCTTCAGCGATGGCTTCTTTCACTTTCTCAGGTTGGCTCATTTTGGGATCCTGAACCATAGGTCCCAAGGTAATACCACCATGAACCCTCTTATCCTGCACCAGACCACTGTGATGTGCACATAGACCTGTCTTACCCCTTGCAAATGAGTTACAAGGACCAGAAGATTGAATACCATATTCTGACGCAGGATGACCCCAAGAGCATCTCTTACCCCCACCATGTGCCTTACAGAAATCAGTGCTGCCTTGGGCACTTTTGCCACAACCTTCAAACTTGCATCTCTTTCCACCACCATGACGAACACAAAAATCTGTCCGTCCTCTTGCACTTTTTGTACATCCAGCAACAGCACACCTCTTGCCACCGCCATGTGCAACACAGAAATTGGTTCCCCCATGCACACTCTTTGTGCAGACACCACCACCCTGAAAGGCACATCTTTTCCCTCCTCCATGACCCTTGCAGAAAGGTGTGCTCCCTTCTGCACCTTTGGTACAACCTGGGGCTGTGCAGCGTTTTCCACCACCATGTGCTTTGCAGAACATTGTGCTGCCTTGAGCCCCTTTTGTGCACCCAGGGGCTTGGCATCTGCGACCACCACCATGAGAAATGCAGAGACCAGAAAGGCCTTCAGCACTCTTTGTGCAATTTTCTTTCTGGCATCTCTTGCCACCACCATGACGAATACACAATCCTGATTTCCCTCTGGCAGCTCTAGTACAACCCTCATGGCTGCATCTCCGACCACCACCATGAGCAATACAAAAGTCTGTGCGACCTTCTGCACTTTTTGTGCAACCAAGGAATTCACATCGCCGGCCACCCCCATGGGCCTTACAGTAGACAGTACGGCCCTCGGCTCCCTTGTGGCAGCCTGGTCTCTGACACCTCCTACCACCACCATGGGAGATACAACGACCAGAAGCACCTCTGGCTCCCTTTCCACACCCCTCAACTTGGCATGTTCTGGAACTAGATCCCCGTTGATGAGGTCGCTGCTGCTCTGTTATCCCAGAAGTACAGGTGACTGAACTTTTTGGCGTTGTTATAATACTTGATGAGGGTTCTGAAACAATAGCAGTTAGATAAACAGACCTTGGAATTTGATTGAAGAACAAGCTGGCCTCTTTACTCTGTGAAGCCTGAAATGAAAACAACGCAATATCTGTTTTCCGATGACATGATATTGATCCTTGACCTACATTTGAATGCCCACCAGTGGCCTGCAGCATCTCAACGCCAAATCCAAGAGAATTGGAGCTTGGATGGACACTTGTGATATCAGATCCAGAGGTCCCAGTGGAGAGACTTAACTCCAGGTCAACCTTGGGTTTCAGTCTTAATCCTTTAAGATCTGAAGTCGCAGATTTCTTTGGGTTGGGTGTCTTCTCATTGCCAAGGTGAAGGGAAAAGTCCAATTCAAGATCCATTGACGACTCCTCGTCTGTTTCTTTAGCTGACGACATTGTGCAAGCAGTTGCTGAACTACCTTTGCTGTCTGATGAACTTGATGAGTGGCGCAGCCCAAGAGACAATGAAGAATCCAAATGTTGCCCTTTGGATCCATTAATCATATTCCATTTCCGTTTAGTTCCCTTTGGGAGAGAAATGCATGGCACTGAAGAACCTGGGGAATTAAGGCGTAGGACAGTGTCTGCACTGCATTCAACCCCAGCTTGTCCACCTTGGATTGAACTGCCTAAAATCTTGAATGCATTTGGAGGATTATTAGCAGGAAAACCCAAGTCCTGGAACCTGTCAGCCATCAGGGAAAGACTGATGCCAATTGATCTCCCAACAATATGTCTCAATGAACAGTACACCTGACTTCTGGGTTTAATAAATAGCTACAGAACTAAGGGGTATATTCTAACTATAATATAAAATCAGCTACAGAAGTAGGGTTAGATGTCTCTGAAACAACATATCCCACCCCCACTAACAAACCCAGAAGTGTCGCGGCGATCCATACTCTTATCAAGTAATTTATGCAATAATAGAACTGATTAGTTACAACAGAAGAGGATTCCTTTCACAATAGTTCCCTTCATAAAATGATCCTGGTATCCAAACATCCTGTGGCACAATGAGAACTTCTTTGATAAGGACAAGATATCCAAACATAATAAAAATGAAATCTAATAACATATAGGATCATCAGAGGATAATCCATAACTGATATAGTCGCTCAACAAAAATGAATTTTGCAAGGAAATGGATGTATCCTTACAAAATGAATCTATAGATCCTATGAGCCCAATCCATATGTATAATTGCCAATCAGTTCGCATTTTGTATTCAACATAAATTATTCAGTACGTTCATGTGCATCACTCTAATTGTTTTAAACATGCAGTAAAATATTTCTCCTATTCTCATTCTTTCACTTCGATATAGAGCAATTCGTTCCTAAAAGGAGGTGAAAAATGAAATTGTATTTGAAAACAACGATAAATTTAGCAAAACATATCATAAAATCTTAGCATTTAAAAAAACAAACAAATCAGTAAACCACAATGCAAAAGGCTTCAAAATGTTGATCACGAAATGAAGATTTGAGATTTAGTGGCAACGAAAATCTAAAATCAATGTACAAGATTGAAAACCAAGAATGCAACACATAGTAAAAGAAAACAAAAAGGACAGTTTTTAGTGACTGAAAAGCCTGCGCACACCACAATGTATTCTTTCTTTTCTTTCTAAAATAACCAAAATGACTTTCCAGCACAAGCAGATATAAGAATTTGAAAATCACAAAATCATTGTTTGTATCTTATGACGTGGATAATTAAGAATTCTAAAAAGAAAGCTATCACTCATTCTGGAACTAAGTTGCCACTCCGAGTCCAATTTGAAAGGAAAAAATCCCAAGCCAGAAGAAAACAGTGAAAAGAAACTATTAAATATTACTGAAGTGGCTAGCCTAAATAAGAAAATGAAACATCAGCATGAAAAGAAGAAACTAAACCTCCTCTGAGGTAACAACTGCAGAGCAAGTATCGGATACAGGATTGGAAAAGGAACCAGATACAGAAGACCTATGCAAGTGAAAGCCACGTGGTCAGAAACAGAACACACATATGGAAAGAAAAAAGACCTAAAGCAGAGATTCCATGTATGCAAAGGTTGATTAGCTCCAATATGGTTAAGAAAAATAAATGAAGGCAAAACTTTGCATCTAAAAAAAAAGAGAGATATGTATGGTTATGTTCATAATGAAAATAATAGTACCAATGAATGCAAGATGGCAGCTGTGTCCAGTAAACTCCTAATGGAATTTTATCCTTGTACAGAAACTACTAATGCCAATACAGAACTTATAATCGCAGGAAGAAATTTATTCCTCATTTGTTTGGAAAGAAAGTGTTACATACCAAAACCATACCTAATATCAAAATTAAGCTCGCCTGTTATTAGAATACATTCACTAAGTACATGAAGACTTTGCATCTCCAGCTTACTGAATTACTGATCTTTCACAGATAAAAATCCTTCCTAAAGATTCCTTTACGAAGAAAATTGACATTATTGCTTTCTAGATACAAACAAAAATAAAGAGGAAAGTAATGAGCACAGAAATAATGAAAAAAATAATGAGAATAAATAGGAGAGAAATTAAAGGAAAATCAGAAAAAAAAAAACTCTAAAAAAACCTCCAAATTTCGCAACATAGATTAAACCACACCGACAACAAATTATGAGGTATTTCCGGTAGTGAGAAAAATCAATTAACTTTAAACTCAAAAGCAAAAAAGATCACATTTTGACAAAAGAAAAATAAATCAACGAGGCGCTAACACAACTCTAAGATGAATCGTCATAAGAAAACCAAATAAAAAGAATATAGTAGCTTTCTTTTGAAAATGAATTCGTAGCTTAGTTACAATTTTTTTTTTTTTTAACCAAGAAATAGGATCGTCTTAGTTTAGCTCAATTATGGTCACAATTACTAGGTCCACAAGCATAAGCACACGAGAAAACCAAAAATTAAAATGGTCGCAATCACCATGTGCCTTCTTCTAAGCAACCAAAATAGTAGAAAAAAATGTACTGAACTAAAAAGAAAAGGAAAAAAGAAGAGAAAGTTATAAGATTTGAATAGAAAAATCAAATAATTGAAGGTCAATACGTTGTTATAAGCGAAAACAGAAATCTTACAAGGATTGTTTAGGATTTGTTGGGCAGCGGTTGCCAAGAGAGGAGAGAGGCGAGGAAATAAGGAGAGACGAGGGAAGTGAGGGGTGGATACAGCGAATTTAGAGGATGGAGAGCTCACGTGCAAAAGAGTGAAAAGCACGTGCCGCACTTGGCTTACTGTAGGGGTTCCTTTGCTTCTAGATAAACAATTGTGTTTGGGAAAAATTAAAAGGACTGAATGATTCGTCCAAAGAACTCGAGCGGTTTTCCCTTTTCTCGTTTTGTGCTTTTTCATCTTATGCCATTTGGATTTGGGCCATCTTATCTTACTCTCCAGTTGGCATAGAATGGACATGTGACGAAATATGTTCATTTACTTGTTTGTATTTTTTTACTGACTAATCACTATTCCTGAATACATTTACTTTTTTTGTATTTTTTTTACTGACTAATCACTATTCCTGAATTTATCTGCTTTTCTTTTCCACTTCTTTTTCTTATATAAGTTGATAATGGATGCTATTATTGGATCTTGATTAACTATACATTTTCATCTAATTAATTTACTTTCCTTGTTTTTTAAAATAAAGAATCAGACCAAAAATGTTTGAAATAATAATAATAATTAAATAATAATAATACAGGACGATGTTGAAGGAAAACAATACAGTCATTGAAATTTTATTATTGAATGTAACTACTTGCTTTTCCACTGGTAATCGAAATAATACAACGTCCTCCACGTTGGTAGTTCATAGTTAGTGTAGCTCCTAACTCATAACCTCAAGGTTAATCATTCAAGTCTTGCTGCCAAGATGCTACCAGAGCAAGATACTTTGACTTGTTTTTCTTCTAAGTTTTTCATATGTCAAGGACGGTACTTTAGATATTTACCTGATAACTGAAGTCTTACTTATTAAATTGTGTACTATGAATTTAAACATATGACGCATAAACTTTTTTTTAAAAAAAATACATAAAACAATTTTAAAAGTCGACACAAAGAGCTTGAAATGTAAATTGCATCTCAAGGACCAAAAGGAATAAGAGGAAATGGAGTAAAGTAAAGCCTAGCTTTTTCTTACAGAAAATATTGAAGTGTTTGGGAAGGGGAAGTAGGTACAATGAATGTGGACAAAAAACGAAGCGATGCGCAGGAGGTGACGATGCCAACAGCAGCAGTAGCATCATCTGCAGGTTCAGCGATACGAAGGGGCCAAAAGGTCAAACTAGGTCACGCGCGGCGATACGACGTCGGAAACGCAACCCCCCACTGTCTCAGAAATTGTGGGCTCCATTGACACGCTGACGAAATTTATTTCTTCAATTTATTATATATATTTCGGGTGGGAAACTAGGAAAACAAAGGTCGGCAGCAGCGGCTCGTAACCGTTCTTGGTGCTTCACACCGGTAGGCCCACGTTAAGTCCTCGAAATTCGATTTCATACAGCTGTACTATGTGGGTTCCATGTCGACACTTTCCTGGGGTTTTTTCCTGTCACTGGGCTGTTAACGGTTTCAGCTTATCATTTCAACGTCCGCGCTCACAGTAGCAGTTAATTTTCTTTCTAACAAGCTCACTTTTGCATTTGAATTCTTTCTCAAAACTAGACTTCAGCCGTATGTTCCAAGTGGGATAAGTTTACACATTCATTCACTTTTATCTTTTGTCTTCTATTCTAGTCCAGCCTCATCTAACAATTGAATCAGGTCAATTTTCAATTTCAACATTTAATCAAATATTTATGACGTGAAACTCGTTTTTCAGATGTATTATTTAAGATTAAGGAGGTGCTTCAGAAAGGGATTTATGAAATGGTTGGCTGGTTATTTATTATGATTGAATACACAATTTTTGATATCTCATTTTTTGATATAATTAATTAATTATATTTAATTAAAAAATTAAAAAATAAAATAACTAAGTGTGATGGGCGTGACAATCCGTGAAAATAAGTATCATAAGCGTAATTATATTTTAATTAAAATGTAATTAATTAATTAATTATAATTTAATTAATTAATTTAATTTAATTTAAAAAGAAAATAACTAATTGTCACGGGCATGACAGGACGTAATTATATTCTAATTAATTAATTAAATTAATTAATTAATTAATTAAAATATAATAAATTTTATTTCTCAATATTTTCAACAAATCAACTACTATCAATAGTAATAGTAATCATTCCTTCTTCTTAATAAATCATCATAATTATAATGATTATATTCATTCTCATTCATCACTATATTAATTCTCATTCATATTATTATTCCCTCATGTAAATCAACCACTCCCTAAGTTGTTAAAGTCATAATAATAGGAAATTATGCTAACTTTTATTATGGGAGGGAAAAATATTAAATTAAAATTTCTTATTATTGGGATATAAAAAATAAAACTCTCTAAAAGATCAAATAAACATATTGTTCAAGTTTAATCATCAAATATCAGTATGAGAATAAAGACTTAATAAATAAATAAACACCGAGATTTACATAGAAAGCTCTCCAATGTTGAGGGAAAAACTACGAGTCAAATGTCAACGTACCTAGTATTAGACTCCTAAGTTTCGAAGCACTTCTCAGCTACCTTTGCGGAAGGCCTTAGGTGGAAGGTTAGCTGGATTCATGCATGAGGGAAGTATGCGAAAACACTAAGGCAAACGTGGGCGAGTGGGATCGGACTTGGTATGAATTTTGGTAAAGTCTCGGACCTTGTAGAGATTGACTCGACCCAGGCTAAGACTTGGCGAACAAAGGACTTATCCATGCTTGGATGAATGGACCACGACTAACGAACTTGTTGTGGGAAGCATTGGATCAGGCCAATGTTCTACGTGGGCTTCGACGAGATCACACTGCATCATCAAATGATAGAGATCATGGGAGATCTTGGATGATGTGGCGATGACTGGAAGTTAGAGTTACAGTGGAACTAAATATCTGAAGACAGTGGAGTTCTTTGAGGACACGAATACTATTTTCCTAGTTGAATGTAAACTCTATCTTGTTGTTACCTTATCTTATCTTATCTTATCAGTTAGAGTCCTATTTAGACAGGGGTGTCGTCTAATTGGTACACGTGACGTAATCTGATAAGGATAGACGTGATGTTAGCACGATCTTAGACAGTTCAGATATAATGGGATTATGAATGTAACTTGGAATGTAACATCCCGTTACTGGTAGCCAAGGGTATTATGGTAATATTGGGTCAGACTGATAGATTGCATTGTATTTACTGACTGAGCATGCATTTATTCATAGGTACATGCATTCATGATTTTTCGGCATTTTAATTGTAGGTATGAATTGATCGGATTGTGAACTGGAAACTGACTGAATTGATTGGATTGTGTACT
>JANIHZ010000209.1:51821861-51834208 GCA_027478365.1 Erythroxylum rufum | reverse complement strand
TTGCATAAAACATAATCTCACCGCAAGAGACTAATTTAAGCACAAAATCACGAATTAAGAGTCGAAAAGTACATTAAGAACTATGAAAATGTAGCCAATTTATATGATAAACTTGGGTTCAATCAATGAGTACTCAGTTATACACATGTATATGTGTTATGTTCATTACATACTCAATTGACTATCCTATGTATCCTTATTCACAAGTCTTGATCATTCATTCATTATAGCTTGTATTTATCTAGTTTGCAATTAAGTTATGCCTTAAGCAAGTTTGATTACTTAAAATTCATCAATCATACATTCATCAATCCTTTCCTAGCATTATATATTCACACAATTTTCCAATTCTCATTCAATCATACCTAATTAATTACCTATATCCTTTGAATCATCTTTGCATTCATAAGAACATCTTTATACCATTAACAACTCATACTTCCCAAATTCATAAACTTTGATATCAAACAATCCATTCCTTAAATTATAACATCAATTAACAATCTAAACTTATCAAAAACTTAATCAATTAATCAATAAACTATTTAGGCTCATTTCAAGCCCCAATCATAGCCAATTGCACCTAAGTAAAGTAACTTATCCTTATATGGTATAAATATCACACAAAACCAAACTTTTCTCACTTCCATGCATTGCCCACGATCATGGGAAGGGGCTATTATAGCGCCCACATCTTCATATCAAATTCAACACATCTTCATCATAGTCCATTACTTATACCTCAATTATAGCTTAATTATATGTCAATTCCTCATCAATTCCATATCCAATTCCAATTCAAATCATTCATTTGGTAGCTCACAATTTATGGTCTTTCATGCATTAAAATCAAAACATAAACTATCATTCATTTGATCATACATATAGTTCGAGTTCTTTCCCATTTCAAGATCACTATATTAGCACCTTTCTTTAAGATAAATTCAACTTAATTATACCTCAAATACCAACCCAATTCATCCATGAAACAACCTATAACCTATGATTTTTATACATCAAAAACTAGGCATAAAATTATCCAAGTTCAAGTATCAATTTCTAGCACAATTCACCATCAACATCATATACAATTCATCCCAATTCAATAATCATAACCCTTCTATTATACATGCCATAAAGATCAATCTTTTACTTACTTGTCTAGCTCAAAATTCCACCTCCAAGATCAAGCTAATTCAGCTCTCCATGTATGCAAAATCGTCACAAATTCAAGGTAGGAATTGGGTGGTTTTTGGCTAGGATCAAAGACTATAACAAGAAAAACTATGTTATGATTCTTTACCCAGGATGGATTTTGGTGTAGTCAATTAGCAAGACTTAAACAAAAAATGCAGAGCTATGAGATGAATGTAGGTTTCGGTGGAGAAAGTGAAAAGTGAAGAAGAAACACAGTAGAAACTTTTCTGGCATTTGTTTAGTTCAACTAGGTGTAAGGTGTCATTATCTTAGATTAACATGCATCCTTAAGCATGCTAGCCACTTATCCTCTTCATAATCCACCAAATGTCACCTAGTTATTAGTTCATTTGTCACTCATTCATTATTATCATTTGTCAATTAATTACCTATGCCAAATGTCTTTATCTATGTCAAATGTCACTCAATTATAGGCTTAGTCATCCTAATTTTCCATGTCAACTTGTCTTACCACTTGATATTTTTCCTAGTCTAAATGTACATTTTAATTAATCAATTTCCAATTGTAACAATTAATTCCAAATTTACTACTTATAACCAATCATACCAAAATTCAAGACATAAACAATACACAATTCACATCATGATCATTTTAAACCTTTCATACCCCGGAATATGTCAATTGAGTGAATATATTATCTTTGCAATGTGAACTAATTTATAATTCATGTGTGTATGCTAATGATATTCATTTAAATGAAATGAATTTCATGAACTCTCAATAATATGACTCATATGCAAAATTCTAAGGCTCTAACCCATAGTATGGACAAACTGGCTATTACAGTTCTAGTAAGCTATGGTTAAAAAGCATCTCTACAAGAGTTGTTGGTGAACTTCCCTAAGGAATGCTTTAGCCACTTATAAAAATATGTGTCATTGAATCTTGGTCTATAGTTTGGTATGTAGTCCTTTAGTTAGGGCAACTTTATCTGATTATTTTCATCAATTATTGATCACTTTTACATTAAGATGGTAATTATTGCTTAAAATTTAATGCATGTAATTCTTATATAAAGGACCTAATTTTCACCAAATCAGACCAAATGGAAGCCTTTTTCCCATATCCTATTCTGCATTTTATTAGTAGAGGAACTCCTTTAAGTTTAACAATTGCAACATAAAACATGATTTTTTGTTTTTACCTTTAACTCCCAAATACTCTTTCCTTTTAGGTGGTAATGGTGCATCCACTTTACCCACAGTGTCTCTCTATCAGTCATGATTATCTAAAGAAATTTTTTAATTAGCATGTTATTAATTATGTATATAAATTTAATGTCAAGGCCTCTTGCTTCTTTTGTCTAACAAAGCTCTGTCCATTTTACATAATAATAGGACCTCTTAGTGAGTCTACCTGACCAAAGGAAATTTCTAAGCAATCTTTCTATTTCTCAATTCAGTCCCTTGGAGATAAAAATGCGAGAAGTATAGGATATGTGGAGTGAATTGAAAATGGAGTTTATAAGCTGAGTTCTACCAACATATGAAAGTTTCTTGTTACTTTAGTGGCTTATCTTCTTCTACATTCTCTCCATATATGGTAGGAAATTTCTATATCTAAATATCTTGGTGGTGATTGGTATACCAATACAAGTGAATGGGAGTTCCTTTATGTAAAGACCTGTGATTATTGATAACCAAGGAGTGAGATCCTTTACCCATTAAGGAACCATTAATATGCTTATTTTCTTATTCATTCCCATCCATGATATCATTTTGAAAGTGTGAAAAGTTATCATAAGGGTGTTAACTAACTTTTCATTAGCTTTAAAGAAAACTAATAGGTCAAAATCTAGGTTGGAGATCCTCAAATTTTTATACTTTGAGTGGAATTTAAATCTAGGTCCTACCTTATATAGTGTTCTATTATCCTTGAAAGAGTTTCCATATAAAGGATAAAGAGTTAAGGGGAAAGAGGGTCCCCTTACCTTAATCCTTTCACATATTTAAACAATTAATTAGGCTCTCCATTCACTATCATTCATAAGTTGTCGTTGATATGAACTGATGAATTTACTTACTAAAAATATTAGGTAAGCCGAATGTCTCCAAGGTGTTTAGAATGAAGAATGTACTAAATAAAAGGCTTTATGAAAATCCACCTTAATTGCATAGTTTTTGATCAAATTTCTCTTTCCATACCCTTCTGAACAATTCTTAAGCTAGTAGAATATTATCCCTACGCTACCTGACAAAGGTAAATGCTCCTTAATTATCACTAATGATATTCGTTTGCACCATCTTAAACCTCAAAAAGAAGAATTTAATAAATATCTTGTATATTATATTACAATAAGATATAAGGCTAAATTCAATTAGGGATTAGGATATGTGTCTTAGGAATGAGGAAAATGTAGGTGTTATTTATATCCTTTAGTAGTTTGCCACTACTATTACTAGATATTTTATGAAATACTAGGCTTTTTTAAAAATAAATAAGCATTCAAACCATTCTGAACAGGCGATTTACCTATATTGAGATCAAAGACAATTCTTCTTACACCCTTTGCATTGAAAGGCTGGATAACAGATATAGATTTGGCCTTAGTAATTCTATAAAAAATGAATTATCTGAGAAGTTTAATTGAAGAAGACCCAATAACCGACTCTTCTAATGTCTTCTTAAAGAATTCAAAATCTTTCTTCTTAAACTCCCCTTGTGTTTGTGCTTTGTTTTCATTATTCCTTATAAGAGAATATACATTGTTTGCATTATCCTTGCTAAAATTGTTTTATGAAAGAAATAAATGTTTTGATCTCCTTCTTTCAACTATAAGACTCCTAACTTCTACTTAAGTAATAAGTTGCAAACTTCTAAATCTTTTAAGTATTCCATTAGTACAAAACATTCTTTAAGTAATCTTAAAGGATCCTAAGGGTTATCGCACAAAAAGTTTTAAGCTTGTTTCAACTTAAATAGAGCTTTTAAAAGGGACAATTTAATATATGGAAACTTGCACTTGTTTAGCTTTTTATGTTCTTTCTTTACTGTATACAACTTCTTTATGCAGATAAAACTCTTGTAACCTTACATTGGTGGGGCAAAGCCCTTAATAATTGCATAATAAAATCCATCTAATTTTGCTAAATAGTTGTTAAATAAAAAGAGGATTTTCTTATGTAGCTTATGGATGGATTTTTTTTATGATTATTGGAGGGTGACCTGAAAAGAAAGTGTTGGAAATAGTGGAAATGCTTTCTATAAAATGTTCCAAGCGTCATTTAATAATGCCTTCCCTAGCTTGTTTTTTATTTTCCAACTACCACTTTTTTATTGCTCCATACCAAAAGAATTTCCTCTGTCATTCCTCATAATCTATAAAATCACCATTTAATTTCTTAAAATAGCTTCAAATAGGTCCATTATGATATCAAAGTCCTTATTATGATCTATACGTATCTTATGGTGCTTTATAAGGTCTTCAAGCTTCCCCAAAGAGCATTCTTTTGGTACCCCATGTTTGATCCAAAAATAAATGTAATTAAGAAACTTTTCTTTTCTTGTAACATGTATATCTTTTCATAAATAAATTGATATAAACTATCTAAAGGTTTGGGCTCCATTTTATTAGAATTATAAGGTTCTACAATTTGCCTATAATGGTGATATTGATGATTGGTAAAGTGCCTCTAATGATTCTCTAAGAACAAAAGCTTTTGAAATCCTTTACTTTTGAGTTTAATTTCCAAAAAGCTTACAATTGCTATTTTTAGGGTAATTAACACCCCTTACATTCCATGTGAGGATAATCATTTATGATTAGAAAGGTCCTTGTGCCTTTTTTTTTTGTTTTCCTCATAGACCTTTTTCTTATGTCTGGCTTAAATTCATTAACAACTAGAGAACTTGTTTATACTTTTATGTCATTTTTTGAGATATTTTTAAGCAAATTACTCACAAATAGGCTATTAAAGTGAAGCTTAATAGGGGGAGGGGGAGATCTTGATGTTTGCTTCCTTTGTATTCTCCTTGGCTTTTGGAGCTTATTTTTTCTCTTATTTCTTAATAAAATTAGGTCCTTTAAAGATTTTGGTTCCTTTATTTGTTCGACTGAGTCTAAACTTAATAACTTAGTATGGTCTCCTTTAGAAAAATTTTTCATTATTAGTCTCCATATTTTTAACTTGTTTAACCAAGGTTGGGCTCCCTTGATATGTTACACTAATTGAATCCTCATAAAGGGTGTCTTGATCTAGAGAAGGAGAGAAGGATATTGTTTGGTAACTTATTCTTCATTTTGAACATTGTACATAATATGACATATCTTATTCTTTTGAGAAATGTTGTAGATTCATGTATGGTAATTGGTTGTCCAATATAACTTTCCAAATAACTTAATCCTCTTGTGAAACAATATTCCAATAATTGTGAATATTGATCTATAAGGAACCTATGGTTTGATGGCAAATGTCAAGTTTCATACCTATCTTCTAAAATTGCAAGAAGATTGGTCTACTTCTAAGGTGCCAAGTACCTGAGTCTGGGTTTTTTTTTACGTCAATTTTTAAGTTGAACGTCAAGAGGAATAGGTTGAATATGTAGATCCTTAAGACCTTTAACTCTCTATTGGTTTATAGACTATATGTGAAGAAGTGGAAATGTTGGTCTTCTATTAAAGAAGATTCCTACAATGTTAAAGACCACTTGTTGGCTCCTTCTTTTAGTATGTCTAGAGAAAGAGCTACTAGGGTAATGCTATCCTCTTTAGAGGGTGGAAAATATTGTATCTTGATTTTAGGGGGCGTCTTTATCCACTTGTTTCTAGCTCATATTAGGATTTTTTCAAGCAGGGTTGTTTAGTTTTGAAGGCTAGTCTAGGGAGTTATGTAACTTAGAACTTCCTTGTATAGGAGGCAGACAAAGGCTAGGTTGCTTGGACTAGAGTGTTATAAGGAGGGGGAGAGGGATGAAGAGACAGAGCTTAAAGGTATATAGGGATGAGATCCAAAAGATAAAAGGGTGAAGATGGTTTGGTTCAATGAGATTTTGGTGCTTGGTTTAGGTGGATTGGGTGTCATTTTTGCAAAAGGTTATGAACAAAAAGGTGAAGTAGAAAATTTTAAAAATTAGGTTCTAAAAAAATAAAATTTTTGTGCAAGATAGGTAAGAAGACTAGAAGGGAAGGGGAAATGAATAGATATGTGATTAGAAGAAAAAGGAGCTATAAAAAGCAATCTTAGCAATCAACTTCGTTGAAGCATAAAGTTATAAGGATTTTGATAAAAGAAAGAAGATCAAAAGCTCCAAAAAAAAAAGTTAGAACTTAAGAAAGAAGGTAAACATTCTCTCTCTAATCCTTTTATCTTCTTCAACCTTTGAAAAAACTTGATATAAACATACTTGAAATGTTTCTAAAAGTTCATTTTGAATGCCAAAAGGATTTTTCTTTAAACCCAAATAAAATTTCTTTTTGGATTTGAAAAGTAAATCATACATATAATGAAATATGTTCATGAAACGTTAAATATTTAGGCCATTGAAACATTGAGATGAATTTATAAGGAAATTACATTAATTGTTACATGAAATGATTTGATTCTTTTTTTTTTGGGGCACATTTGGCTTTTTCTTCTCTTAAATCAACACGAAAATAATACATTTCATTTAAGTAATCCAATTTGGTTATATTTTTATTCTTGATGCATTCATTAATCTACTTGGCTTATTAAATCATTTTTGCCTTCACATTTTACTTATATTAACTTAATTCTTCCATGTAACTTTTTTTTTCATATATTGCTTGATTTTTTTTGATAATTTGGATAAAAATAAGATAGAAAATTAGAAACAATGTATTGATATTTTGGATAAATGTGTTTTGAATCTTATAATTATGATCTGATTATAAATTCATTTGAAATATATATTTACCCCATACACTCTATCAAATACACCTGAATATGTATAAGATAAAGGATGCCTTTAAATTTTTTTGTCACTAAACTACAACCAATCGATTTGCTGTAAGGTATAAACCAACAACCTCCTACTTGCACTAAGCCAATCGTTTAAGTATCTTATACCATATCTCTATATGATGAAAAAATATTGTGGGGATAGTGATTTAGTAAGAGAACTCTACAAGATTCTCTATAGTAAGCACTTGTTTAAATTTTACAATTTTCATCTTAATTATTATCATAATTAAGATAAATTACTTGATACATAATTGGATCTTTGATAAGACCTTAGCTTTTTTTATATGCCCAATGGCTTTAATGTTCTACAATACATTATTGTCTAAACAATGTAAGGAACTATACCAAGTTTATACAAGAACTTCTTGATCCAATTAATTATTTCCTCTAAATAAAAAATGTATTATAGCTTAATTGGCAACCATTTCTACTTTGGAACCTTCTAATATCAAAACAATATTTTTCTATGTAAAATATACTTTAATTAGGATTTACTTCCAAAGTTAATATCCATATAACCTTGAACATAATTATCACTCAACATAGAATAGTAAACTTTTTTAATACTTCACAAGTATCGGATATCTCAAATACTAAAAGAAATTAGTACACTTGGACTAAAATAGGTAAACAACTATCATATATATCTCTATAGATCTAATTCCCAAAATTAAGTTGTCATATTTTCATAATATACAAGAGTTGTTCTTGGACAATTATATTTTTAACAATTGAAAATATGAATTATTGTTCTTTGTGAGTAATATTTTTCTACATACTCCCACTAAACGGGAAAATTATACTCCTACTGACCCTCTTGTAGAAATGATAAATTCACAATTATCTCTAAACAAACTCTTTGAATTCATCATGAAAGTGAAAATTTTTATGTCTCGTATCCTTTCAACTATACATCAAATATATCAATAAAGGCACTAGTTCTAATTGGATGTATTGTCATGATATTTGGACTTTTCAAATTTCATCTTATTCCCACAAATGATCTTGAGAAACACTCTCGTCTTATTGAAATAACTTTTTCAATAAGTCTGTAAGATTATATATAACCTTTTGGATATCTCATAACAATTTATTATCCAATTTAGTTCTAAGATTATTAGATAATATATACTTCAACTAAGCATTATATCCCAAAGTCATTAACTTTTCAAAATCTTACTATTCTATATGTTATATGAAATTAAGCCAATTGATTTTATTGGAATTATTAAAGGTAAGTCATTGTACTAGGTATAATTATAGGGGAAATAAATATTGCATCATACAATATGTCATATTGTATTTTCCCCTTTATATAAATCCATACTCCTGTAGAACTTAGTTGTAGAGGTATTCACTAGAGAATCTTAATCCTTATAGATAACCAAAAATTATATATCTCTTCACATCAATCTCACCAAAATGATTCAACATTCTTAATGCTTAATTTCTAATTATATTTAAATAAGTTGAACTTTTAAAAAATTTAAGTCAATATTTCATTTAATACATATTTCTATATCATATAAAGTAATAATTAATCTAATGAAATACAATTATCATTCTTTTATTAATTTTTATCACATCTAAAAAATTGCATGAATAAGATTAAATAATTCAGCACATCATCATTCTTTTACCAAAGGCTAATTTGGCATACTATTCATAATCAAAAGGATACATATATCCTTGTATATAACTTTATGATTCTCATTATGTTAATTTAAATAATATGGCATAAAAGGATTATCTCAGTTATCACATAAAAGGATTGTCTTGGTTATCCAATTTTATGTTCTTGCAACTTATGTTAAGTATAAGCCCTATTTGATCCAACACATACAAACTATTGTATAAACTAGATCAACTACTTTACTCAACAATATATTCTTATCATACTTTGACTGTTATAGTAATGTTGAATATGAATTCAGTATCAAATACTCAAAAGCATAAATTAGAAATATATATGATCTCTATCATATCGCGTATAGGCAAGAAAAGTAATGTAATAATTTTTCTTCTATTAAATATTTTGTTGCCTCTTAAAGATCCTCGGATGTCATGTGGGATTGAATTAACCTTGCAACTTCTTAGAAGAAGATTTGTATAGTTGCCTTTAGCCAATGATTTCAAATTCCTCTGTTGATTAACTATTGAACCATATGGACTCCTTAATTATAATATATTAGCCTTGTTCCTACTCCCTCTGATTCTATTGTAAAAGAACTTGGAGTGTATATCTCCTTGTTTCAAACATAGTATTCTTGATTTTTCCTAAGTTATAAGCTTTATTCCTCCAACTTAGTATCATAATTAAAGAGCTCAATCCTTTTTTTCTCCTTCAAGAGTGTGTTGAAAGGGTCTATACTGAGTCCTTGTTAGATCTTTATTTGGGATTCCAATGCTTTTTTTGGCAAAATTGAAGAGGATTAGAGTTGTGCTTTAACGTATGTTTGCATTAAGCTTTTTGATATTTGAGGAGATTGATAAATCTAAATGCTTGGGTACCTCTTTGAGCCCTTTTGAGACTATTCTTAATTGTATTCTCCAAATCAGGGTGTTATAATAGATAATTGATGAATTTGACATGGGCTTCCTGATATCAAGCTTAGCCCAAAATGTGCATGACTTTGTTGGAACTTGTTTAAATATTCATCATTTAATAGGAAGCTATCGATTTTCCTCTGCATTAATCTTACACCATGTTGCTTATTGCTCCATATGTATATAGGTCCTATGAATTTCAGATCCACCAAGCCAATCTTATATGTTAATTCAATCACTTTATGAAACTTCTTATTGAAGTGAGATGGAACCTCATCAGATTTATATATTGAGAGATATTATACAATTGTAGTCCCCTATTAATATCCATGGTGAATAAATTTTTGGTGCTAGACTAAAGAGCTCCTTCCTTAATTTTGTTCTTTGAAACACTCAGTTCCTTGCATAAATAACTGTGATAGTTATTTTGCAATTGGAATGCCTTATAAACATCTCACATTGAAAGTATTATTTTGACTGATCCCAGTTTTATAATTCAAAATAATTAGGATCAAATTTGACAATTACCTTACCAACTAGATGTGAATCATTATCTCTAAGTTTGATTCAATCCGTATTCAAAAAACTTAAAACCTCTTTTGTATATGGCTGCTTTTATTTCAATCTCGATAAGACCAACAAATGAGGTTTTTAAAGAGTAAAAGTATCCTTCAATTCCCTTTGTTTATTGGGGCAATTAAGCCCTCTCATATTTTATATTATCAATCTATAATCCCTTCCTGATTTAACGTTCTTTCCCCTAGACTAGCGATTGCTTGCATTAGGATCTAAAACTTTATATACTAAGTCAAGCTCTTCAGAGATCATAACATTGGAAATAGAATTTACCTTATGAGTTCCAAGAGTTTGCTCCAAGATCTCCTTTCCTTGATCTTTTTGAGGTGTCTCGATGTTGTTGTGCCCTCGTTCTGTGACAAAATTAAGGTTAAGCTCCTTCATAGTAGTTGTATCTACCACTTCTACCTAATACCTCTGAGTATTTTGGTCAACTACATTTGTTTCACAAGTAGCGAATGCCACTTCTTCACTTTTCTGTCAGCACCAAGATTTTTTAGATCTTTAGAGCTTAATCAACCCTTTCCTTATGGTTTCCAAGAGTAAGTTATCTTTATTTGGCCCTTAAGGAGAGTGTCTCCAGTACTTAGCTTCATAATGTTCAACTTGTCAGGGAGCTCCTTTTCTAGCTTAACTTTAATATTATATATACAAGCAAATCCTATCCTTTTCAATTTGATGGTGTTGTCATCCATTAATATAGGTCTTCCCATTATTCCATCAAGGTTTGAGGACCAATATTATAGAGGAATTATGTGAAAACCAACCTCGATTGGTAATGCTAAAAGCTCAGTCTTGAAAATACAGAAACCTAGTTCCCATTTCTAAAGTATCATCAGCCTTCCCTAGATATGCCATGGTCCTATGTCAAGAATCCTTTTTTCCGTATCCTTATTGGAAAATATGAAGATGATGAGCTCATATTCATTGGTAAGACAATTCTGCAGCCCTATTTTCCTCCACTTTGTGTTAGCCCAATGACTAACAACTAGGTCTTGTCCATAAATTCTCGAACCAGAGAGGCATTCCATTTTTTGGCTACTTGGTTGATAATTTTGCTGGGGGCATCTTAACCAATAAAAGGAGGGATATAGTGAAGCTTTCCAAATGCATCAGGGTACTCAACTACCGTACTCCATGAGAGTTTTTGTGTTAGATTTGGAGTTTGTTTGGACTGAGCTCCTAGAAGTGTAGGAAAGTCTCCCTTTTCTTGCTAGTTGGTGGTTTAAGTGTTTGGAATTGCATAAGGGAAGGAGCAGCTTGTATGGTTTGTCTAGTTTGTGGCGAGGAAGGTTAAACTCCTTAAGAGGTTGAGCTTAGAAAGGGGATATCATTTGCCATTCACGATAAACTGCCAGGGTAATCTTGTGGGTGGGAAAAGAGCTTAATAGACGGCTTACCAAAAGAAGTAATTGAATTGGGAAGGAGACAGTTCAGCCAGGAAAAAACGAGGAGTTTTTTTATCAGAGACGGGGAAGAGTGTCTCTTTACATTATGGACCAATGGTGTTATACTAATTAAGAAAGTTCTTTATATTATTTATTTAATGATTTGATATATTAATTAATTAGAAAATCTTTCTATAATAAATTAGAAAATTATATTCCAAAATTACTAAAGAAAACCCATCTTTAACAATTAATAAATATAAAAACACCATTCCAAATTTAATTAAGAAGATATCTAATAAATCAAGAAAATTATTATTATTAATAAATAAAGAAACAATTTCTAAATAAATAGAATAATAGTTCTCTAAATAAATAAAACCTTAAAGTTAGTTTATCAAATAAAATTGAAATAAATAAACTTTAATTAAGAAACATTTTTCTTAATTACTTAAGGAAACACTTTCGTTAATTGTGAGGAGTCCAATTAATTAACTTTAATCTAATTGAAAATAATTAATTTGATTATTAAAAAATTATTCTAAAATTTAAATAGGAATCAGTTTAATTATTAATCTTAACAATATTAAGAAAATAATTCCTTTAATATTAAAATTAAGTTCTCATCTTAATTAATATAATATCATTATATTAATTATCTAACATAATCTAATTATAAAAGATAACCCTTTTAAA
>JANIHZ010000209.1:51811333-51821827 GCA_027478365.1 Erythroxylum rufum | reverse complement strand
AATTTAAATTAATAATTTAACTCCTTAAAAATCAAACTAAAATTCAAATTATTCCTAATAAAAATTATCATTTGAAAATAATTTTCAAACATTTAGATTTTTTTTTCAAATTTATTGGGAATTTAATCTAATTTAGTCTAAATTAAATCTATTTAACTTAAAAAAAGTAAGGCTTAAAACATAAAATTAATATTGTCTGGCGTGTGGCCATAAATCCCTTTCCATAAAGGGGATTTGGGAAGAAGCTTTTTGCTTTATAGCCGGAATTATAGCATCCGACTTCACATACTGTCTACGTAGAACAACAACCCAAAGATTGTCAGGCTCTGACAAAATGCACCATTGGTGTGTGACACATGCGCCAGCAATGTTCGCTTATCAGATGCTAGTCTTGGGCTTACATCAGCCTTATCATTTTTTCCAAGCTAGGGTTTCTTGGGCGGCCACCTCCCTCTTGTTGTTGCCACTGTTGTTGCCTTTTCCTTCCCTTGACCACGTGTCATCTTCTTTACTAGCTACAACCTTCTTCCTTAACTTGTGAGTGCCTCCTTTGATCAATTATGCGCTTTAATCACCATGGTTCTCTCCATGCACCCACAGCCAACACATGGCCGCTAGTCAAGGCTTATTGCAGGAGGCATTCTCCTACCTTTCCTTCGACACAAAACCAAGCATCCAAGCACAATCAAACAAATGCAAACCAGATCTTGATCTAGGGGGATATGCATCTTATTTTAGTTTTCAAAAACAAAACAATGCATTTTGTTTTCCAAAAATAAAAGAGGGAGGCATGTTTGACTTTTCAGAAGATACAAGAATAAAAGAGGGAGGCACTTATTAAGTAACAAACTTCAACCAAAGCTTTTAAAAATTGCATATAACAAAAGGAAGTCATTTGTCTTTTTAGAAGCAATAAAAAAAAGGACATGAAAATATAAACCCTAAATTAATTCCATGATCTCTATTAAGCGATTCTTTTAATTAATTAAAATTTTAAGTCTTAACCTTTATCAACTCAATATCAATCAAGTAAATTTAATCAAATTATAGAATTAAATTCAACTTTGATACCACTAATGCGAAACTAGGCTGGGATCTAATCCTGTGCATAACAAAATAATTATTAAACTTTTCATTTTTATTTCTTGAAAGCCAAGTTCACTTTAAATTCTATAAAATGATTAACACATAAATTATAATAAAGAATGAATCTTAATTTCTATCTTATTCTGAATCTTGATATTTTTCTTGTCGTTACCTTTAAATCATTTATGAAATCAGCTTATCTCAACCATTGTGGCTGTATAATTGTCTGATCTCTATCGTTATCCACATAACATATTGATAGAACTCTGTAATTATTGCAGAGAGGGATAGGCAAATAGTGTTAGCCTCGTTAGAGCTTAAATATGTTTATAATATATTTTGCCCATTATAGTGATTTAATTGAAATTAAATTCTAATTTTAATTAAACTTTAATTAGAATTATTTGTACCAATTATGCCCAAATAAGACCTAATATCTATATTTAATAAATAAAGATCAATATGAGATATTGGATCTTATTTGGGCATAATCATAAAGTTTTTCAAACTTTACAAACAAGTACAACTTGGTTAAAATATCTTCTCTCTTCAACCTATTATTTGTGTGTGACCTATTAGCTTCCCAAATATGTTAGCAATGGAAATAAATTATAACCCTAAATTATATTTAGGACGAGATAAATTAAACTCTTTAATTTATCTTTAATTCTCTAATTAAATAATTTGTGTCCACATATCAAAAGTGGCATCTAGCAACATATCAAGATCAACTGAATATTTAAAAAAGTCAAAATAGTTTTGACTAACCTTTTTATGCAATATTTAAATTAATCCTTTCATTATACAATGTTCTGATTAGACACAAAGATATAATTATTGTCTACTTTATTTTTATTCCAATCATGTTAGTTCTCCAATATTAGTATGAAAACTTTTATCAAAGTGTCATTCTACCTTGGTCAAGGGTTTTCCAAATCAATACTAATTGAGAACAATAGAATATTCTCCCTAATCACTTTGTGAATCATGTATTAATCACTCAACTAACTCTATATAGTTGATGCTATATCTAGTGACTATTAATATAGCTATTCGTGACTAGAATAGGTTATAAGTAGTATCAAAACATAATAATCCCTATATAAGATAACTTTGGAGATCTCAATTTAAAGGATCACTTATGAAATCATCAAAATGAGAATTTCCATAGACATATAAATAATGTTCCAAATAGAATTTTCATATGGGGTCAATTTAGTGAAATTATTGTGTGCACATGTCTATTCAAGTATCTCTATAATTTAGTTTATAAGATCAACTAATTCATTCAAAAGGGAAAAATATAAAATGTGCTAGTCTTTTTATGATTATCAGTATCCAGTCATAATAGAACAATGACTAGGAACAAGTTAGCTATAAATCATAAATGCAATATGAACCTCATAATTATGATCTCATGGTATATTTATTTGCAATGTATATTTACCCCTTAAACTCTATCATGTAAACCTGATGATATGTTCTTAATTGTTGATACATTTAACCCTTTACAGTTAGTGATTAATGATATGAAAATGCTTAAGATACTCACTTTAGTTCTTATATGGTTTTAGGTACAATTCGAAAGCGAAAGAGCTAAAGTGAGTCAAAAGCACTATATTTGATTCATTTTCCGAAGATTCATATTCACTTATCTTTATGGACTAAGAATAAGAAAGAATAGAGGAAGAGGAGCTACGTTAAAGCATAAAATGAAGAAGTAGACCTATGGAGGGATAGGCTTCTTGACGCTCGTTCAAAGGTGATATCGGCATCCAAAAACCCGGTTAAGCATTTTTCTCATTGTTTGTTGTTCTTTCTCTTAGGGATTGATTATATTATCCTATTTTTAATGTTTGGGGTGTTGTGTGAGAATGATTGAATGCTCTATTTGATTATTTTTATATAAGAATCCATTGCTAGAACCTTCAATATAATTCGTAATTGTTATGTTGAGATTTATCTGTGGCAACTAATGGTTTCTAATCATTAGGGATAACATGACCTAGGTTAAATTACCTGAACTTATGTGGTTGTTGCCTTGATTAATCTATTTTCTTAAGTTATAGTGCGACTTTCTGATTAAACTTAGAGAGCTTGTTCTAAGTTGTTTGATAGATAGGTTTAATTAATGAGATCTTCTTAATTAAACAAGACCTAAGGGAAAATCAAGTTTAACATAGCTTATTGTTAACGTACGATTAATAGTTGCCAAGATAGGTATAAGAACAACAATTCAATTAAATATGTTCAACCGTGTGTAGGCTGAGATTAAACTAATGACCAAGTCCTTAACAAATTCATCACTTTTTATCATTTTTACGTTTTTTGATTTAATTTACTTTTGTTAGTTTATTTTCATTTTATTTTCTTGTTTGAAAACCAAAACCAAAACCAACCCCCCATAACCTAATCACCAATTATTTCATTTTAAAAGCTTTATACACACTCTCTGTGGGATTAACCTATATTTACCACTGCTATAGTTATAGGTTTAGTTATTTTGAGTAGTGCTACGATGCGCTACATCACCTGAATATGTTTAAGATAAAGAATGGCTTTAAATTATTTAGTCATTAAACTATAACCAACTAATTGGTTGTAGGGCTTAAACCAAAAATTTTAAGATGTTGACTATATTCAATATTTGTGATCGTTCATTGTATGTTGACATGAGACAATAAACTAAACGTAAGGGAAAATCCCTTCAGAGAAGCTAGTTATGTTGCTAAAGAGTGCTATTACTCAGACATATGTTAATTGCACACAAACTGGGTTACATGTGATTGTAGATTTATGCAAAGATAACTTGGTATATGGAAGAAATTCCTAGGCTAGTGAACATTAGTTTCAACTATTGAGTTGTAGCTATAATATTTGCTAATTGTGTTATTTTACATTATTCATTTATTTTCTCATTAGGTCTGAAACTTATTGAAATTTATTATTATTATTTTGTTTGCAATAGCCAATAAAAGGAAACTTGTTCCCTTTATTCTATAGTTTTAAGTACTACCTTACTTATAAAATATACAAAGAATAGAAGCTTTGTTTTTGAATTTGACTCTTCTAATTCTTCACTGAACATGTAAAATTAAATTCTCTTCCTATTTTTGAGTTGTATCAATTGGTTAAAAGGATTGTATCATTTATCAATCTACCAAACCTTAGGTCCTTAGAGGTTTATTGTCTCATTCTTTTCTACATATCTCCTAGTGAATTTTCTTAAAAAGAATTGTTTCTAAAAGAATTCCTATTAATATGTCCATAATCACTATAAAAATAATATCTCATATAAAACGATCTAAATTTTTATGAACAATATGAGTAAACCTATAAAATTATGAAATATAAGAGTTTCTAGGTCTTGTTCGAATATATAGGATATGTAGTGCCCTTTTGTATGATCATAAGGCATATCAAATGGAATGGAAAATGACATTATTTTGAGAAAATTATGGTATATGTGAATTGTGAACATATGTCATATGCTTATATGGTGGCCTACATTACTGTCAAGATTGGTTCATACCATTTTGCTTACAGAGAAGCCTTTAATATAATGAACTTTTATTATGACTCAAGCTTATAGTTTCCATATGTTTATTGCATCCCTTTATTTTGTGTCATTTTTTAAAAATTGTTTCAAGTTTTACTTTGATAATTATGTATCATAGGTTTAGATTGAGAACCATACAATAATTTTAAAAAGTTCTATTTAGCTTTTCACCTAGAAGATGATGCATGAATAATGAAGTTTTATGTATCAAATTAGATGTTATATGCTCATATAAGGCTTTAGGCATTGGCTTGTCCTTATGCATAGACATATGCTTCCGTAATCTTATACCTATTAGTTGAGCTCTTTTAGGCTCCAATCATTCATTTTTTTATTCAATTTTCACTCTTTAAAGTGAACTTACACAATGATGATTTGAGGACATTGATCTCTTTCTTTAATTCCTCATTCTCATGCAATAAAATCTTGACTATTATCATTTGAAAGAACCCTTTAATAGTCGAGCCTATCATGTATTCACATGTCAATTTCTCATTCTTAATCATGCATGTATAGAATAATTTTTAAGTTTTTTTATATTTGGATGGACTTTCTTATTTTTCATGTATATGGCCTTTGAGTATTCAACAAGCTCATCTCATTATCAAAATCATCATTATCATATAAGAATAAGAGCTAGAAAGTAAGTTATTATAAATGAACAAAAAGTATATGGACTTTCTAAACTACCCAGATTATCCCATGTGGATTTTAATGTTTTATTTTTTTTTATCCTTATTCTCCTTTATCAAGTACTTTTTTTTGTGATAAGTTTTTTTATCAAACTCATCACTTTCACTTGTAGATCTCTCTTCTTCATAAATTTTCTCATCCTTAGAGACTGTAAACAGAATGAACCTTCTTAGTTGAGCTATTTCCTCTTCACGAAATTCATTTTATTGTATTTCATATGTAAGGAGTGTTCCGACTATCTCATCTAATATAATTGTGTTAAAGTCTTTTGCTTCTTATGGAATAGTTATCTTTACCTTCCAAATGTTTGAAAAAGACCTAAGCTCACTAATTCAAGCTTAGTCTACTTCTTACCTAAACCTATAGTATGATTTATATTATAAAGGAAGTGAGTATGCATATTAGAAATAAAGTTAATAATATCTATATGAAATAACTTATATTGGTGCACTTACATGCTCAGTTTTCTCTTTTTACACTTTCTTAGTGTCTTAATATGTGATTTTTAAAGGATGTCAAATATAACTAGTGATTTTACGCATAGAAACCCTATTGAACTCATTTATTCTAAGGGCATAAAACAAAATATGGCTACTTTATTTTAATGCATTCAATCTTTTATCTGCATTGTCCCATTCACTTCTATCATTTGACACCTTAGTCCCCACTTTGTTTATCATAAAGGATTTCATAGGGATATAGGGTCCATTCTTTAAAATATCCCAAAGATTAAACCTTTAGACTAAGAGAAAGTGTTTTATCATAGTCTTCAAATAGAGACAATATTCACCATCAAAAATCTGTTTTATTACACATTGGCTCTCTTGGCTAAATGATAATGTAAATTATGAGATGATGATTTTTTCCAAGTTTTATTACAAATTTATTTACAATGAATGAGATCAAATATAATAATAATTATTGGTGCCTGAATGGCTCAAAAAAGAGGGACAACGAATTACATATGTGTGTGAATTATTTAATTCCTTATAGAATTTTATTAGATATGAAGTATGCTTAATGAACGTGGATGCTTAAAATGATGGGAATTTCAATCACATTAGCAATAATAAACATACACAAAAATTTGTTCAGTTCAAATATCCATATGCATTCAGATTCAAATACACAAGCATAATAAATATAAAGTAGTTAAGGAATAACAATTATAAAAGTTAAAATTATAACAGTTTCACCAAACAAACCTTACCCTATATCCCTTTTACAAACTCCAATTAAGAATTTCACCATCATCTCTTTAAAAAGGTAAACAGAAGCCTTTCATACCTTACACCATTTTCCTTTGCATTAGGTGAAAAGTAACCATCATAATAATTATCTTTGATTGCTATAATGGCACAACTATATACAATTCATAAAACTCCCTTTCTTACTCATACTACTAAACTAGGATTCATTTCATACTTATATATGTACGAATGTACTCAAAAATCATTTTACAACCCATACAAGCTCTCTAAAATGTCCAATAATCATTTTATAACTTATTCATGGTATATTTCCTTCGTATAAACACAATAAGGGGTTATAGGAAAAAGGATTTATTTGAGCTCGCTGAAATGTAAAACAGGGATTTTACAAAGTGATATTATGAATATTACTCATCAATAGATGAATAATGGTGTAAACAAACATGTTTGAGCAATTGTTATTATATTGTTATGTATTTTAAATTAGCAACTGCTATAAGAAAATAATCCCTCTCTTGAATGGGAAAACTAATCTAAAAATTAAAGTAAAATCATTGATCAAATTTAGTAAACAAAACTTCACCAATGTAACTTTAGATTTTTTCCTTGAAAAGAAAGGCTTAGCAATTTTAATAATTGCTAGTCGTGAGACGTAGAAAAGAGTGGAAAGACAAAAATATCACCAATTTATGGCTTTAAGAATTTAGGGTTTAAGAAACCCTAAATCCCTAAACTAATTAGGGTTTATTTTTTAGTGGTCCAAGTCAGCAAAAATGATGAAACCTTGATAATTCTATCAGTTTTAAGGTCATTTTACACATTTTTAGGAATGTTAAGGTTTTTTTACATATTATCGAACGTCATGCTCTATATTAAAATTTGGTGCAAATATTAAGGGGAAAAACATACCTTCAACCTTTATTTTGAATCTTAAAACATTCCTTGACTTACTTGGCTTATTAAGTCAACACTATTTTATATTTTCTCTTTTTTGATTGGATTCTTCCATATACTATGAACTTTTACGTTTTTTATTATTGGACAATTTAAATAACTAATATCACAAAAGCTAAAGGCTTAGTAGCAATATATTTGTTATCATTTAATATATGTATGGTTTAACCATAATTGTATGGTGTAGTTATAGCTAGCACTGACGAGTATAGGTCGATCCCATAAGGACTACTAGTTAACTACTAATTATTCACAAACTTAATTGTCCATGTCAAAGTTTATGATTGATTGAAAAGGAAAATAAAATAACCATTTAGAATACCAAAATAAATCATTAATCTAAAGAAGTTATATTTATGAATAAGCTAAATTTGCATAAAATATTTCCTAAGACTTCACTATGTTCTCCTTCACCCAAATCTAATGAAAAAATTCTAGTTTCTTAGACCAGTAAGAATTATTAATTTAGATCATACTTTCCCTCAAGTAACACAACTGTATTCTTAAATCGAATTAGTTAAAATCTTTATATAAGAGAATCTAAGAATGCCTTAATTCATTTTTTGAATTCTTATGCTAGGTTTTAAAATTCTCATGCTAGGTTTTACCTTAGCCTCAGAATATCTTGTAGTTCTCTCTTTATTAACTCAAACCCAACCCCTTTTCTCTAGTTTGTGATCTAAACATACAAATTATCTTTCGATCTCATAATGTGAATCAAATAGTTGAATCATTGACTCTTCTTTTTTCAATTCAATTAATTATAAACATATGGATAATTCTCAAGAAAACTATAAATTTGTTAAACCAAATATCAATCAATTCAACATATTTTATCCTAGGATCTATCCTTCTAAATATATAATCTAATTAGTTCATAATCAAACAAGAAATTAAAAACAAAAACAAGAAAGAAAATAAGACAAAGTAGTCATCACCATGAATCTTAAATATTTAGTGAATCTTGTTGAATTCTTGTTCTTCTTCTAATATTGATATTTTTTGATCAGTGGCAATTGTAAAAATGGCTTCTAAGTGATTGTTTTTTTACTTTTGAACTCTCATATAGCAAAAGTTCCTTCTCTTTCCCCTTCCCCTTCTTTTAGTAATTCAAACCCTAATTATAAAACAATGGTCAAACAGAGGGGTGTGTAGGGTGACAAAGGAGAAATTAAATGATCCATATTTGGAAGACAACCCTAACACAGTGGCATGTAGCTGTTATGTTCTAAGATCTTTCTTCATTTCTTCAAAAATTGCTCCAAATCAGTCTGATTCTTCTCTAAATTTCCTTTTCTCCTTGAAGTGACATAATTAAAACTTTGAATAAAATATATCTCATTTTGAGTATGAAATCCTCTAAAAGTATCTAAAACACAAGCATAATGGCATAGAAATTATGCTAGCATAGATCAAACTCCCTCCTTCCCACATAAGTATTTGCTTATCCTCAAGAAAATTAATTTTATGATTCCATTGTAAATAAGAATTTATTTTCAAAAAGTGTTAAACAAATTAAACTTCCTAACCAAGTTTCCCCATTACTTATCCAATCACAAGGGTCATTAAAATGTTAAGTAACCAACAATTTGCATCAATTTTGTGATCTTTCAAACTTTAGCCCAAATCAAAAATTTATGTTCGTGTTCAAAATGAACATATATAAGATAAAATACTTAACACTCTTGAATATATTCACACCGTTATTGATAAGACATTAACTTAAATGAAGGAAAAGCATTAAAAGCTTGTTTAAAAAGTCACCTAGCCTTTTTATGTGAGAGTAAAAATATTTTCATGAATACTTTTGGTTACTCAACTAGGTCACTATCTCAAATTGCTAATAACAACAATTTTTAACTTCAATCTTCTTATTATTATCAAGCTACTAGAGTAAACTTATTTATGCTCATTTTTCACAAATTATATTTTGGGATAATGAAAAAAGCTCAAAAGAAGTTAGAAAATTTCAATTCTTATGCATTTTACAAAAAGATTATCATTATAATAATCTAGTCTTCATTCTCCAAATTCATAAAGCTAATAAAATTCATCTATTTACTAATATTCATAACTAGTTACATAAATGAAAAAAATGACCAAAAAAAATTAAATTCATAATGAATTATCTCCATTAGTATGCTTTTAAAGACTAAAAAATTTCCAAGAATATATTCCAATTGAGAGATTCATGACGAAATTGATAAG
This sequence comes from Erythroxylum rufum, assembly GCA_027478365.1. Taxonomy (NCBI): domain Eukaryota; kingdom Viridiplantae; phylum Streptophyta; class Magnoliopsida; order Malpighiales; family Erythroxylaceae; genus Erythroxylum; species Erythroxylum rufum. Next base: position 51,812,116 of record JANIHZ010000209.1, on the reverse strand, counting down.
CTTGAGCATGGTGATCATATATAGAATCCCTTTACTACATTTTAAGATAAATGTCATCCTTTGTGTGTCAAGCATATAAGAATACTAAGAATAGTGAAAATGAGTAAGTGAAACAGTAAAGGACTTTTACTTCCTTGACAAGAGATGTGTTGGTCAAGTTTTGATGAAATTACATTATATTCATTTTTGTATTAAAGTGAAGAATGGAATTGAAAAGATGTCTGAAACATGTGAGATAAATAGAAAGATTGTCAAAATACATACGTAAATGATTAATTAATATTAAAACTACAAAAGAAAATCAATCATGTGGAGGTGGTTGAGGTTTTAGTGGTGGTGTATATGGCATTGTTGCCCTTGGGTTCTATATGGTATTTATGGATATCATATCCAAGTCTTAAATAAATGACTTTGTGGCCACTATTTATGTATCATCCTAGTCATCCATCTCTCGGTCTACTATAAGTAAAATGGCTTTAGAATCGTCTTTTCTTGATGGTGCAGTAGGCACCTTCAGTCTCTTCCCTCTTTAATCGGCTCCTCTAAATCAGTGGCATCATTTGTATTAGCCTTAAGCTTATTATTCTGATCCTCCAACTCCTTTTATACAATTGACTCATCTTACGATAACTCATCAGGTCTAACACTCCACCTCAAGTTGCCACTTTATACTTTCCATATTGTTAACCAACTTGTTTGGACCCCTAACTTTTGGTGAAAATTAGAAATATGAAAATAAATTTTAAATGAGTGTTTTGTATATGAATTATATTATAGATGTTT
>JANIHZ010000209.1:51801072-51811233 GCA_027478365.1 Erythroxylum rufum | reverse complement strand
GTTCCCATAGAGGTTGTCGTGAATCAAGGAGGAGGAAGAAGACAAGTTTTGTGTTATTTCTAACTTGGCTTCTTATATAAGCCTCATGTCCACTTATTTACAAAAATGCCATTAAGGCACTAGTTCTTCAACATCTGCTCGTACAATTTCCTGTGACCATAGAAAAATTTCATACATCATTAATTTGATGTCACTAAAATTTATTATTCACTATCCTGGTTTTAATGACATCAGTCTCAAATACCGATTTATTTTGGTGTACCGGATAAACTAGATACCGGGTGTTACAATTTTATTTTCTCTTTTTACCTTCATTATAGGTGAACATGAGGAGGGGGAGGAACATATTGGGGTGTCCAGGAAAATAAAAGTACATGAAGGCATATAAGGGCATGTTTGGAAGTAATTATATTCGCTTGTTTAGTACAATTGAGTAGGTTAAAATAGGATTGGATATGGGGACATGTTCTTACCGTATCAACATATAAACTTGCAAAACCAAAAAACACACCAACTCCAAACACTTATCATAAGAAATCAATTAAGGTTCAATAAACTAAGATCCAGAAAATAACATTAAAACTAAGTAAAATAAACAAAAACTAGTTAAAATAACTAAAAAAATTAAGTATAAAATATGATAAACAAATGAGTGTTAGGTTACCTCCCAATAATTGCTCATTTTATATCAAGAACTTGATCCCCTTTTTCATTTCATCTTTATGGTCCTATACTCATTGGTGTCTATTACCTCTTTTAATTCTGCCACCTACCTTTGTTATTTCTTCTTCTTCTTCATAGATTGGTTCGCTCTCGAGGATATTACATGATTCCTTATGATAAGATTACCCAATTGCTTCTTTTTCTCTTGCATTGGGTCTATCCCCATTGTATTCAATGTTTTTTGCCTCTTGTATGATATAAGATATTCCATTGTCAACTACAACAAAATAGAGGAAATCATCTTCCTTAACTATATCATGATTCATATACCCTAAGTTCTTAAAATCTAATTTTTCATTCCTGACCTTTAATTTCAACTTCGGTTCATATACATCTATTAGGGCCTTAGATATGGCTAAAAAAGTTCATCCAAAAATTAAGGGTACATTTTTATCTTCCATTATATGTAAGACCACAAAGGCTGTAAGAATGAGAAACTTAGTAATCTTGGTGCGTACATGTTCCAATATGCCTACTAGCTACCTAATAGAATAGTCCGCCACTTATAATGAAATATTGGTAGATCTTAAGGTACCCACCTCGAGCTTCTTTTAGATAGATAAGGGAATAAGGATGACACTTGCTTCTAAGTCACAGAGAATATGATCAAGGATCATACTACTACTAGTACAAGGAATAAAGAAGTTACTAGGATTTTTGAGTTTGGGAGATTGTTCACTTTGGGTTATAACTTTGCACTCCTTATTCAAAGTTACAAGTTCACACTCCTCTAGCCTTCTCTTGGTAGATAGTATTTCCTTTAAACACCTAATATAAGAAATCTTTTTGAAAGCATCTGTAGGGATATTAATATATAATTTTTGAAAAACATCAAAAAATTTTCTAAATTGCTTATCTAACTTTACTTTAACCAATATTTAAGGAAAGGGTATATGCAACTTGTATAGTGCAGGGGAACATTTTTGGGTTTCTCTTCTTCTTCTACTCTCTTTCCTTTTGTTTGACTCTTCTCAATAGGTTTCTTACTCCCTTTGTTTTCCTCACTCTTAATTTTTCCTGATCTTGGGATCTTTAACTACTCATCACTTCTCAATATTATAACGCCATAGTGTTCTTTAAGTTCTTAAGTTAGCCAAGAAGTTGACTATGTGGTTTAACAAAGGTACTAGCTTATTAGGCAATTTGGGTTCCTAGAATTTTAGTACAGGTTAACACAATGTCAACCTTAGAATTAAGCTACCTAATTGCCTCTTTGAACTCCCAATTTTTCTTATATTGGGTTAACAAGAAGTTCCCTAAATGACTCTAAGTTCAATTTTTGAAGGGATTTAAAGGGTCTTGATTGAAAACTAAGTCATTGCTTATTATTTTGAGAGATGGAGTTGAACTTGTTTTGCGAGAGAAATTAAGATAGTTTTTCTAGCCATGCTTGTAAGTATTGGAAAATAATCATTCTTCTATTTGGGATTGTTGACAAAGACATGTTTGACTAGAAAGTCACAAAAAATGAGTTCCCTAATTGATAATCAACAACTAGGTGTGATAGAGATCCATAAATTTCATCACAAACATTAGGTGTACCAATAAAGTTAAAGTTTGTATGATTAAACTTTTGAGACAATACATCAATTTTTATTGTAAGAAGATTTAGGGAATCAATATCATAATTACCTAGAACTTTCTTTAAGATGACTCTTTAACGTAACCAATGGTAATGGTTTTGAGTTATGTCTTCAATCAAATTATATACTTCATAAATAGTCTTATTCATAAGAGCTCCATCAGCAGTTGCATCTACAGAAATCTTAATGTTTTGCAATCATTCCATTTTAGAATATTCATATAATAAACCACTTTTTAGCCTATAATGAGGGTATGATCTCAATAACTCCTTATATCTCTCACAAGCCTTATACAATTACTCACCTTCCCTTTGAGAAAAATTAGTAATTTGATTTTTGATATGAATAGTTTTGCTTAAGGGAAAATACTTGGCTAGGAATGCTTGAGATAGTTGATCCTTGGTGGTGATGGATTATACTGGTAGACTTTATAACCATGTTCTTTCTTTACCCTTTAATGAAAAGGGAAATCATATCAACTTAATGGTGTCTAGTGAGGCACCATTGAGCTTTAGTGTGTCATATTACCTTATAAACTTTGATAGATGCAAGACCTTAAAATTGATTTAGCTACACCATAAAAACAAAGGAGGCATTTTGCTTGAAGGTATTAACTTCAATGTTGTCCCTCATAATGCATGTGTTAATTACTTGCACATTAGGTGTAGCAAAATCTTTGAAAGATCTTATATTGATTACAACCATCTTTAATTCTCTAGTCTCCATTCTCCTCTAGAGCCTTCTTTTTATATGTAGTGTTCTTTCAATCTCAAGATCTAGTTAAACAAGGTTCCCAATATTTTTAGACTATCACATACAAGAAGTAAATTGCAAAAGAGAAAGTATTAAAAAAACTCAATAAATGAGAATAAAATAAAAAATCTTACTCTAATCAATTTGTAAATTAAATAAATATCAATACTTTGTCCTCAACAGTAGTACCAAAAATTTAATGCGTGTATTTTTATCCATAAGCATACGAAGTAGTAGCATTTATCACTGACAAATACAAGTTAATTCCACAAAGAATATTGATCAATTATTGATCATTCACAAATTAATTTAAAATGAAAATAAAACAAACATTCAGAATATCAAAGAAAAATAATAATTAAGAAGAATAAAATTTATAAATAAGCTAGATTTAGGTAAGATATCCCTAGGAATTCACTACATCCAACTTTATCCTGATTTATGAAAAATTATAATTTCTTGAACCAGTAACAATTCCTAATTTAGCTAATGCTCTCGCTTGAGTAACCACAACTCCTATTCTTAAATCGAATTAGTTGAAATTTCTTTCTAACCAAGACAAACTAAAAATACCTTAGTTCGTTTTCTTAAATTGTAACGATAAATTTTTACCTAACCTAGGAATATCTTATAGTTCTCTTTTGAGTAACTTATGCTTAACACTCTTTATCCATGTTATGATTTAACCACACAAAAATTGATCTCAACTTATAAATCAAATAATTGAATCTTTAACTCTCGTTCATTCAAATCAATTAATTACAAAAATATGGATAAATATTAAGAAAACTACATATTCATTAAACCAAAGATCAATCAATTCAACAAATCACATCCTAGGATCCATCCTACCTAAATATATATCGCAATTAGTTTATAATCAAAGAAGAAATAATAACATAAAAATAAGAAGAAAATAAGACAAAGGAGTCATTATCATTAACCTCAAATATTATATCTTTAGGGAATCTTATTAAATTATTGTTCTTCTTCTAAGATTGACTTTTTTTTTTATTAATAGATGTTTTAGAAATGGCTTTTAAGTGGCTCTTTTATACTTTCAAACTATCTTTAGGCCAAAAGATCCTTCTATTTCCACTATCCCTTCTTTCAGTAATTTAAAATTTTTAATGCCCAATATAGCTCTAACATAGGTCTATGTACATATAGTGTTTTCTTTTACCATATTCTATACCTTTTTATATAGAATAGAATTTCCAACATTGGGCTAACTTGGGGACATGTATCATCCATATTGATTAAGGGTCCAATTTAGTGGTATGTAGGTGTTATACAACACAAGTTTATATTTTTAGAGTTACAATGGTTACCACATTAACATAACAACCCATTAAGAACAATAAACAGAAAAGAAAGGAATGGAGGGCTTGTATTGGGTCAGTGGTAAAGAAGAATCCTCTAACTGCTTACTTGTTTAGTGGGGAGTAGGGAATGATATTAGGATTTGTTACTTTATAAATATTTAAAAGAATCCATGTAAAGGTCATAGTTTTGAGTAAATAGAAACTCATCTTTTCTATTCCAAACTTTTATTTATCTCTTTTTCAGTATTTTTTTCTTCCTTTTTCTCCACTTTGGTTCTCCTTCTTTCTATAATTTCTATTCAGCATTACCACAAACTAGAACCTTTTATTGCTCTCCTGATTCCCAATGTTCAAACTCCTTAAATTTTAGTCTCTAATTTTCCTAAATTTTTAGCTAATTTGTTAAAAACCATAAAAGTCACTTAATTATCTCCCTACAATTCCTCATATCAATATAAGTGTTACTGGAGCACTTTCTTAGCACTATCAAACTAGAAAAAACAAGATCACAACAAACCATGATAGTCAAAAATATCGATAAACAAATCCAAGAGCTAAAAGATAAAATGGAAGCCAAAATTAAGGAAATTTTAGAAGAGTTTAGCATATAGTTAAGGGGCATCCAACATTGACTTGAATACTTTTATAAGTCAACTGAAAAGAACATGAATAAATTATTATTATCATTTCAATAGACGAGTAGTGTAGACCATCTATTTTGAAATCCTAGCAAGAGAGGGATCTTCCTCAACCTAGGGATCTTAGGGATTATTGCTAACTCCTCAGCCAACTATGACATTATTGAATGACCCCTTGCTTCTACTGTCACACTCAAACATAATTAGTAATAGAGTATAAATTGGTGTTGGCCTTTCCAAACATCATTTCTATAATAAGCCAAATATAAAGCTTACATTTTTTCATGGCTTGAATGCCCAATTTTGGATAAGAAAGTGTTTGAGATACTTTTAGTACTATAACACCCCAAAACATATGAGAACCTAGGTGGCTACACTTTACTTCAACGAGAAAGTGGAGTATTGGTTTATGAATTTTAGGTGTGCAAGGCTCACGTAAGTTAGGATAAGTTACTGAGGACCATTTTGGCTAAGTAAAAAAATAGGATTTTGGACATATCAGTAGGACCTTTAACAAACTAAAACAAAAGGGGTTATGTTGATTTGTTTGATGATCTATAGGTCAGTATGGTGAGGTTTAACCCTAATTTGAGTGAAATTCATTTTCAATAATTTTATTATTATTGTTAATTAGCCATAATATTATCAAGTTTAAGCCTCAAACTATGGAAGAGGTATATGAGTTGGTAGAACACAAGGAATTGAAGATCAAAGCCCTAAAAAGAGTCATAGTTATTTCTTTAAAACTTCAATTTTCCAAAATAGGGGATTCAAATAAAAACCTAAGTAATTGTAAAATTCACCATATATTTTAAAAAAGGGTAGTGATATAAGTGTGGGTTAAATGAAGCTCAGGACACTAATGCAAAGACAAAACATTACACTATATTTAGGGTAAGGAGGAATAAGAACTAGAGGCTAATAAGGAGATAGTGGTGAATCCTAAGTAACAATGCATGCCATCACTTGTTACTCATCCCAACCAAAGTTCAGATTAAGGGAATTTTCCAAGGGAAGCCAATAATAATTTTAATAGACACAGGCAGTACCCAAAGTTTCATGGACCCAATAATATTGATAAAACTAGGGTGGTCCTAATTAATATGTATCTCTTAATAATAATAGTAGTAAACAATAACAAATAATGAATGCCTACAATGCTATCGATTCAGTGGAAAATGCAAGATAAAATTTTATTACAAATATAGGGGTACTTAATCTTGGTGGGTGTGACATGGTTCTAAGGGTTTATTGGCTCCAAGTGATAAGTAAGGTTACCTTTGAGTTTAATTTTTCAACCTTATAGTTTGGGATTATAATGACCTTAAAGGGAATCACTGAGTGGCCTCCTTGCACATTATGGGTGTAGACATATTGGATAGCCTGACTAACGTACAAGAAGATGAATGGTTTGACTAGCTTAATACCTCAGAAACATCCAAACCCATCAAACACTTAATAACCTAACATTTAGCCTTATTTTTTGAACTAACCTAACTTCCCCCATATAGATACTATGACCTTAAAATTTCCCTCAAACCCAATTTAGAGTCTGTGAACCTCCACCTATTTCGATACCTGTATTCCTAGCTGGCTAAAATTAAAACTCAAATTGAAGACCTCTTAACTTAGGCATAATACAATCTAAGTAGAGCCCTTTTGTATTCCTAGTTTTATTGGTAAAAAAGAAGGGTGGTAGAGTGCATATATCAATTGACTATAGAAGACTCAATAACATGACTATTAAGGACAAGTTTCCAATACCTATGATTGAAGACTTATTGGATGAGTTAAATAGTGTTATTATATTTACCACGTTAGATCTATTGTCTAGTTACCACTAGATTCGAATGTGTAGAAAATATCCATAAAATAGCCTTTTAGAGGCACCATAAATATTATGAAATTTTGGTGATGCCTTTTAGCCTCACTAATTCTTTGCTTACATTTTATAGCTTAATACACAAGATTTTGGCTAATTGTTTAAGGAAAGTTGGCTAATATTTTTTTAATAGCATCCTTATATACAACAAGAGCGTAGAGGAGCATTTGGAGTACTTACAGCTTATGTTCCAAAAACTATAGAGAGTTAGCTTTACATTAAGGAGAGAAAGTGCTCCTTTAGACAACCTCAAGTAAATTATCTAAGCTATATAATTTTGTTTTTAAGGGTTTCCATAAATATAAAAGAGGTTAAAGATATGGTGAGTTAGCCTATCTTTAAGATTGTCCTTGGCCTTAGCGTTTCCTATAGGGAATTCATTAAGGACTACAGTAAGATAAGCAAAAGGCTCTCTAAAGTCATTAATATAGATGGCTTCCACTGGGACTAGTGGATTAATATAAGCTTTTGATGTTGGCCCCCAAAATTTTTTTCTTGATGAATAAGCATGATTAGATTAATTTTAGGGTCTTGCTAGATTAATGTATGTTGGGATTAATTAGCATGTTAATGTGAGTAAGATAATATGACATAGGTTAAGGGAATTAAAGTGTTAAGGTAAGTTGCATGAGGGGTAGTTTGGAAAGATCACTTAAGTTGTAAAGTCATAAGGCATTGAAGGAGGGGTAAATTAGACATTTGAGATTCATTAAGGGTATAAAAAGGAGAAGAAAAGGTTGTCTTACATTGAAGAAGAAGTTAAAAACGAAAATTAGAGAAAAGAGAGGAGAGAGAGTGTCATGTAAGGAGAAAAGAAGAGAAAGAAAAGAGGGCTAAGCTAGGTTTAAAAGAGGGCTAAGCCAGGTTTCAACTTTTCTTAGTTTTAAAGGGAGATTTTGAGAGTGTTCAAAAAGGGGAAAAAGGAACAGGAAGGTTAAAGCCTTCATTAGAGCCAAGAAATCCATTAATTGGTGGAGATTTAAGGTAAGTTTGTGTTTTAATATTTCAATTTTGGAAGGGTTTTGGTTCAAAGAGCTTAGTAAATGTATGGGTTTAGGTATTCTAGGATCAATTTCATATATTTGGTCCTTTGGGTTTTCCAATTTGAATTCTATTGAATTGGGAGTTTTTGTCATTGTTAAAGGGGAAAGAGAGGCAAGAGGAACAAGAGGAGAGACATCCTTGAACAAGTTTTCAAGAAAGGAAATTAAGGTGGGCGACATTTTTATAATTGAGTTAATAAGCCATTAAATTTTCTTTAAATAAATGGAAGTTAATGATTTCCAACTACCTTGATAATTTGCATTTATTGTCCTTTAAAAATTCTTTGAGAATGTGCCATATGATTTTGTATGTGAATTTCTGTGAATGATTTATGAGCTGATATGAAATGATTTCAGATGGCTTCATAATAGTTGTATTTGTCACATTTGAATGATTTAGGAAATGGTTATATGATTGGTATAGGGTTTTGGTTGATGAAGTGTGAAATGATGACGAAATTGTGTAACATCCCGTCCTGATATTAAGGGTTAGGACCCGAAATTTTAGTACATATGAGCTCAAAGAGAAATTAAGACAATGCATTTTCTTGCTCATGCGTCATATTAGCATATATGCACATAAATACAGAATCTTTTCGCATAAAAAGTCATACATGCATTCATTGATAACTTCCAGGTATAATTGATATTAAATGTGATTTTATTGAAAATTAGGAGTAGAAGGAGTAGATAGAGTGATCTTGGTATGAGTTGTGATAAGGAAAGATTTAGAAACAAGATTGGTAGTGATCTGGAAAATGTTGACTGAGTATACTTTAGTCTTTTAGCCACAACGTTTTCTCTAGTCATCTAAACAAGATGATTCTTGATTTGAATTAAACTAGAGATATATGGCTATATTTTGTATGCAAACATAGAATTTCAATTCTGTCTCTAAGAGTCTCAAAATTTGTCATGAAGTGAATAATTTGGTGCAGTGTTGGAGTATGAATGAAAAAAATTTGTCTTCGGACATTAGGGGCAAATTTGGGATTAATATAAATATATTTGAGCAAAGTTGCTTTTTGGAAAGTTATAGATCTTTCTTTTTCTTTCCAACAGTATATTATATGAAAAATTTGGACATCGAAGTCAAAAGTTATGATCTTTACAAGTGGAGACGTTCTGGAGCAAAAGTAAGATGAAGTTACTGTTCATCGTCTTAGTTTGACTTTTTGCGTCTCAGTTTGACTGTCTCATTTTGCTTCCGTCTTAGTATGACATCAGCAATTCATCTCATGACGTCATTATCGTCTTAGTTTAACTTTTTGCGTCTCAGTTTGACCGTCTCATTTTGATTCGTCTCAGTATGACGTCAGCAATTCGTCTTATGACGTCAACATATTCTCATTTTGGCTAGAATATATTCTAGCACAAATTTGATCCTCTAGATGACAGAATTGGTCTTTAAGATCTTCATGAGAGTTGTAGATCTTTAAGTCCACTTTCTATTCATCTAAAGAACACCTAAATCTGAGTTTTGTACCAAAAGTTATACCCATTTTTCCGATTCATCTTAGTATGACGTCAGCAATTCGTCTCATGACGTCAGCATCGTCTCATTTTAGCCAGAACATCTTCTAGTCCAAATTTGATCCTCTAGATGACAGAATTGATCTTTAAGGTCTTCATGAGAGTTGTAGATCTTGAAGTCATATTTTTATTCATCTAAAGAACACCTGAATCTGAGTTATGTACCGAAAGTTATACCCATTTTTCCGATTCATCTTAGTATGATGTCAGCAATTCGTCTCATGACGTCAGCATCGTCTCATTTTGGCTAGAACATTTTCTAGTCCAAATTTGATCCTCTATATGATATAATTGGTATTTAAGGTCTTCATAAGAGTTGTATCTCTTGAAGTCTTCTTTCCTACCAGATAAAGAACACCTTGATCTGATATTTGTAGGGAAAGTTATCACAATTTTCCCGACCTTGTTTTGTCTAATGACGTTACTTCGTCTCAAAAATGATGTCATATCGTCTGATCCATTTTCGACCCCTCATATGAACGAATTTTCCTTCGATGTCTTCTTGATAGTTGTAGATCTTGAAGTCTTCTTTCTAATGGTTCAAAAATAAAATCAATCCGATATTTCTTGTGAAAGTTATGGAAATCGCACCAAATCAGGTTCTTTTTGATTGAGGTCATAAACATGGTTGCTTCTTTTGACCATAACTTCTTCTCTAGACCTCCAAATGACTTGATTCTT